>OMLB01056291.1:18055-29797 GCA_900302555.1 Myripristis jacobus
TTCAGCCTGATAGAAAAATTGCAGTATATGAAAATATACTGAATGGAAAAGGGGGTTCAGCATGAATGTACAATTACATAGAAAAATGCGCTGTGTGTTTTTAATCTCATTATCATTTATTCTTGAGGTCTGAAATGAGGAATGGCTCCAATTCCTCAAGAATTTCATAGAAAATATCTTTGCCGCTGGGGCCACAGGCATTCAGGGGCCCCTTGTAGAGCTCCCTCATCATAGCCTGGCTGGTAGCTTGAGCCATGACGGTGTTGTAACCCTCTTGTTTGATGACCCCCCTGTCGAGCAGCTCGTCCAGGAGAGGTGGAACCGTGCTCACTCTCTGGATCAGCATGCTGCGGTGCTTATCCACAAAGTGCTTGTCTGAGGAGAAAGAGAATGAAATTGTAATTACAGTAATTACAGTCAGTCAGTCATGCAACAGCAAGAGTGACACATAAATGTATTTGAACATTCACTCTGAAAGAACAAGCATAATTTCCCCCCCAAATGATTGAAATTTTACTTTAGAATCAAACTTTTAAGAAATACATCGGACAACATTGGAATGAAGTCAGTTGTGGAAATATTCACCGTGTAGTTTAGATGCGAAACCCTGTGCCAGTAGTTACGCTGGTCACTATTACGTTTATTCAGTTGTGATCAATGAGAAAATAAGCCAGTGTTAATTAGTTCTTGTGCAGCCAGATTCTCAGTTTGCCTTTTACTTTCTGCAGATAATTTGAAGCCCCTGATAGAGTGAGGACTGCACAGCCAGATCAGGCAATGTACCAGGCGTGCCCTTCACTTACCTCCTGACATGGTCCGTCCAGCAGATGCTCCGGCCGAGGCTCCAGAGACTGCAAGACAGTGGAGGAAAATTAAAACTCCATCATAAATGGATAAGCCAACAGTTCTTAGACTCTATACTTGCTTATGTGTCCCCATACAGGAAACATGGCTAACAAGACGGTGGTAAGTACAAGGACACCACACTGCACTAGGCTCACATCTATGATGAATCGGTGTGTCCAACTATTGGCAAGACAGGTTGAATATAAATAGTTTAATGTGAAACTGAAAAACACTGCAGCTCCTACAGTTGCCTGCAGTGGGTATTCATGATGTTAGACAAAAACGCCCTCAGGTGGTTCAGGATGAAACTCCAGGACAAGTTGAAGCTCGTTTCACACATTTCAGTTCAACAGTTTAAATGAGGACTTGTTTATTACTAAGTGATCCTATTTCTCACAGCTACTATCTCGTATCATTACATGTAGTATTCCTAATGTAATGTTGTTACTATTAGTATCAGTAGTGCTATTATTATTACTATTGATATGAGGTAACAGTTTGTCTCTGATGTGTCTGTGTGTTTATCTATTATTCACATGTCCTGCTATGAATACACACATTTGTAAGAAAATGGCTTTCTCATAATATGTCTATCCTGTGGAAATAAAGGTTCACTAACTACTAAGAAAGCAGGAAAGCACTCACCGCAAGCAGACGCCGAGGAAAATGCCTTTGTGGAACGCTCTGCAAAAAGAAAGAATTTTCTTACAGATTAATTGTTCAGGTTTTCTTCTGTTTAGCATAGCCGTGAGGAGCTTTGTGGCATTTTACCGTCGTTGTTGTTCACTTGCTAATAAATGTGTCATTAACACCTCAGGCTCAGCAGGTTGCCTTTCATGCACACAGGCGTGAACGCCGGTAGGGGGAGCACTCACCCACCCACCACACACATTCACTCACTCACACATACACGCATGCGTTCAAAAGTAAAAGCAAAGAACAATTGGTGCATCCTGTGTGTATGTTAAGCAGTAAAAAGAGCCTTTACCCCCTTTTGTATACGCTATACCCCAGTTTTCACAACCCAATCATCTCCATTACGTGCGCAAATATTGATTGTGATATCGATGTGATTGATGTTCGCTTCGGTTCATGCGGCAACTCACCGAGTCTCTGCGCGTCTTCGCTGCAGTCGTTCTCCCTCAGCAGCTCCAGAGTTACCCGCAGCGCTCCCTGCTCTGTGAAGGTGGACACCAGGACCTGTGCGATGGTGATGTAGTCCTTCCCCTCCACGGCGTTCGTCTTGACGCGCGGCTCTTCCCTCCGATCCAGCAGCGCCGAGCAGAACTTCTTCAGCTTCTTCTCCGGCAGATCCTCCAGCGCGTCTTGGATGGCCGCTTTGATGGTTCTGGGTGGCATTTGTCCTCAGTCGACCACAAATAGATACACAAAAAATAAACAAAACAGCCGTCCGTACAAAACAGTGTGGTACTTTGAGAGCCCCTGCTTGCAACTTCCCGGGTTGTGACGGAGGAGTGACGCTGCGCCGCTTTGCGCATGTAAATAACAAGCATTGTTTTACGCGGGACAGCAGGTTTTTTACTTTCGACTTAGGAGGCTTACTGTCTTACTAACCCTAATACAAACTCCATGAAATTCTCATTATCCTGTAATAAACCCTATAAGACTGATAACACACCAACCACTTCGAGCGCATTTTAGTTTAGTTTATTATTGTTGTAATAAGAAAAAACGCATCATACAAAAAGTATACATAATACATACAGAGCACAGAGAATGGGAAGAGAAAACAATGACTTCAAAGAACAAAATAAGGGCTCTCCTTAAACGAGACATGCAACATAAAAGCAAATACAGATAGATAGATAGATAGATAGATAGATAGATAGATAGATAGATAGATAGATTTACTTTATTGATCCCAAAATGGGAAATTATTATGTTACAGCAGCATCAGTAGAAAACACACTGCACAATGTAAAGCAGATAGATTAAATAGAATACATGCAAAATATATACAATAAAGGCTATACACGGTAAAACAAACAAACAAACAAACAAAATAATCTAAGCAAAAACATAACTGAGGTGTTCAGGAAATGTGACTTTATTACAGCCGCAGTGAACATGCAATGAGTGTGGTTGTGATATTGCATTGCTTACTTGGCCCCAAAATAAAAGTGTGGTTAGTCTCTTATACAAGTGTTAGATGGTTTATTCAGCTGCTTTGGTGATTTGTCTGCGGACAACCAGAAATAAATCGTCCAAACATGTTGCTCTCAGGTCTTAGGACTTTACTTCCGACTTTAGACCTCGGAAGTTGACGCTTATGAACAGTGCACTTTATGGCTTCATCACGATAAGCATGCGGCTGGAGTTTAAAGTCACTACAGGGCAGGCCTACAGTCAATTCCCCACAAATCCTTATTCAAACTATAGGAAAAGTCTCATAATCCTATAATAAGCCCTATAAGACCGACAACACACAAACCAAGTTGAACACATTCCTATGACAATAATTATAAATGAAAGAAATCCTATTCATTTAATTTGACTAGTTTGTTGTCCTATACTTGACAATGCAAACATCACAAGTAATGAAATTGTTTGTCAGAGTCAGCTCAACTTTACACAATAAGTAAAATGAGGGTTTAGCAAGTAATAATAAGAATAAAATGAAATGAGAAAATTAACTCAGGTCTGTAAGTAAATGACTCCTTTGGTCAAAGGCTGCTAAGCATAGCAGTTTGAACTGTAGATTAAATGATTAACATGAGCTGATTCAGACAGCATACTATCGTAAGTTCACCGCCTTTATTCTTCTGAACACATCAGGTTATGCCACTTCCACCAAAAAAGTTCTGGTTCCTACGCTGGTTCGGTTCAAGACTCATGGAGACAAGGTGCAAGCTAAGGAACGGGCCCATGTTTTGAACACTTTAGTATACCTGATGGAATGATGAAACGACATAATCTGAGACCAAGAGGATTCATACTGAGCAGATTTCTTGGTAGTCATCTCCATCTTTCCTTGCAGAATAATACACTGCCGCTCGGTTCCCGCTTGAGAACCAGTATTTTCTGGTTCCCAGCTGAGCATCAACCTGTCCCGTTCAGGAACCAATCTATATTTGGCGGAAATGAACACACTGGTTCTGGCTCTTTAACAACAGATAACAATTAGATATCTAAATGCACATAGCTCTCCATAAGCAACCTATACATTTTCACAAACTGGTGCCTTCATGGTGCTGTTTGTCTGTTCCAAGAGACACTACATGAGCCTTTAGGATAGATACTTTATTGTCTTTGTATGAAAAATTGTGTTTGGCCTCACAGCTGTCAGTTTTAAGAAACAATAAAAATCACATTAAAATGACAGTCACATTGAAAGTGTGATAAGATATTTTTTAAAAAAAACTGTAAAAAAAAAAAAAAGATTTTACAGTCCATGCAGTCTAAAAAATATAAGAAGCATCGTACAGTTCAACCAAGAGATGCGCCTTCTGACTGTATACCACATGTAAAGTCTAGCTTAAACACTTTCCGTGCACTGGACCCTGACTGGTGTCAACGTAAAAAACAGTGAAACCATGTTTACATTATAAATTGGGAGTACTGCAATTTTGAAGTAATTTAAAAAATAATAATTTAATTTAACAGTAATTTAATAATAAAATTGCAAAATTCCACATTTTACCAGGTGTTCCTTATTACATTGGTTCATTCATGGTCATCTTGACAGCATAATTTGTTTAAGTCAAATGATGTGCTACACAAGTAAATACGAACCACTCCATGCATTTTATGGATTTAAATCCCTTGCTCCAATGATTAAACATAGTTCCCCTATAAGTAGACTAACTACAAAGCAGTGTGGTAAACCCTCTCAGCACAATTTAGTGATGGATTATGGAGGAAATACAGTTGCAGTAAGTTCATAAAGGTCATGCATGCTGTTGCAGGGAAATTGCATGATGACCAAATGAGTAGGCTGGAAAATGATCGTCAACTTAATTTCTTAACCACTGATTAAGAGATTTCTTAACTGCATGATTAAAAACAATAACAAAGTTTACGTTACACCAGTAGCAACCCATCAAACATATTAAGCTTGAAACAGATGATAGAAAGGAAATCTGCATTGTTCAATAGCGCGCGGCGTCTCAAGGTCTTGGGAAGAGGTAGAACCGATTTGTTAAAGTGCACCGGTCTTTGGTTGGCATCTGTCTTTTGTCGACACAGGGAAATTTCTCAAAGCGCTTCATGACCTGTGTGGATGAAAGTAAGTCGGTTAGGCGAAGAGATATCAGATAAATCATCCAGCATTACCGAGTCATTCGTATAATCCTGCTGTTCCTATAATTGCACAATTGTTTCTGATGTTACCTGTTGGATTCCAGTGATGACAGTTCAGTGATAAGTCAAAGTTTCCCTTCTTCTTTTAAAATTGCAAAACTTACCTTCCTGAACAGCTCCTCGATGTGGTCCTCGCGGCAAAATTTGTTGAATTCTTCAGTAATGTGCTCGATGAGAAGAGACCCAAATTGTCGCCGTCTGTATGACACAGTATCTGCAGGATTAAACACAGACATTAAAAACAAATTCATTGACGTTTGAGGGATATCAGCCCCTCTCAGTACTGTTTATGAATAGCTGAGAAGTGAAATCCTTTTTTTCCCCCTCTCCTCTCCCCTATGAACTGACCAGGGGTGCAGGACAGCAGGGAGATGAAGTCTTTCTCTTTGTGTGCTCTGAAGCCGTCCTCCACCATGTCGTCTGCCTGGCTGGGCTGCGGCTCACAATCCGAGGCCATGATGGCACTGTCCCCATCGCAAATAAACACAGATCCATCTTTCTCTGAAAAATACATCACATATAACAGTTTTTGGATATTAAAGTGATTAGTGTGGATGTGTCCTCTAACAAGTGACCGATCCTAAGTCCCGCTGAAACTATGGGAACCAACACAGACAGAAAGAGCTGTTTAAACCTGGAAAGTTTCTGCTGGAAAAGTGGGGCTTGGACATGAAGGTCAAATTGCTACAAAATGCTTAGATTTAGCAGAGGATGCTCAAAATATACATATATGACATGTGTATTAAGCTTGACCCCTGACGTCCCGACATCTGAATGAAAATGGCTTATTTGTTCCACACAGTTTGGGGCACAAACCATACAGTAGAAACGTGTGGTTTTGCTGTATTGTAAAATGGTGTATTTCTGCAAAAAAGGTCCTTAACAGTCTTGCAAATGTATAAATTGGGTTTGACTGGAAAGATCACACTCTTGTGGGTTCAGTGAGCCACATTCGATTCATGTGTGAAGCTGTTAGCCCCCACAAGAGCTATTTCATTATAGTGACAGCATGTTTTGAAACCTGACATCACTGTGGAATATGAACTTTACATCCACAAACTAGAGGATAATTTTAAAAACAAAACAAAAATTGCAATAAATCATGATATTAAATCATAATACTTATGAATCGCAGTTCATAGCGAAATAGCATCCAAGCATCGAATCGGGAGATAAGTATATCGTCCCAGCCTGAGCGTGTATGTTTGTTTACAACAGCAGGAACAAACACACTGAATTCATTTTCTCGGTGGCTGACCACATAAACCTTGTGCGACCTAGCAACAGCATCTGTAAGGGGGGGGCGGGACTTAGGACCAGTCAGTTATGTTGACTCGGGTTCAGACCGCAGCCGTTTTGGTGTTTGTATAATGACGGTGAGGGGATTACTTCCTCTGCAGGCCTGGATGATGATGACTTTGGGTTTGTTCACCAGCGCCGGACAGTTCTCGGAGTTCAGGTGTTTGTAGATATTCTCGATGCAGAACTCATCAGGATTATTCTCCAACCAGTGGACGCCGTGGATGACTCCCAAGTTCCCATGAGACATGATGACCACAAAGACGCTGTCTGTCTGGGAGAGGCCCTGGAGCTGCGAGAACTCCTTCACGGCTTTGTCAATTTCCTGCAAGACCACAACATGCCACCCAGATCAACCAGAGGAATCCTTTAACAACAGATCCCCCCCTCCTTTGTTAAATATTACCTGTCCACTGAGGTTGGTGTGTTTAAATACTCTGTAACCCAGTTCCTTGAGAAGATGCTCCATATTCTGCTCATCTTTCTCGGCTCCATATCTCGTCATGTCTGGATCGTCAAAATCCCGATTGATGATGAGCAAAGCCAGCCGACTCCTGAAGGACTTCTCATCCACGTGGTAAACCTGCCAGAACAAATTATTTAAAAGGCAGCAGTGTTGAAGTGCACTGTTGAACGACACAGTTAAAAAACAACATCTTAAATGGATCAATTTTGTAATGTCTGTTTGTAATGACAGAAAATACACTGTGAACCTGCAAAAATTAAAATGTCACACTTTTCCTTTTCCACAACATAAATATGCCTTCAAAGGAAGCATCAAGTAGATGCAGTGTGCATCCATCAGTGAAATTACAATTTAACTAATTCTATGATTTGAAGATGTTGCATGCAGCTTACAAGAACCTTATAGTGAAATGACAATATATAACATTGATAACACTGTATTCAAAAAATCTGGCAACTAATTCAGACCATATCAGATGTTTTATATTATATTTAAATTTATGATTCATGATTATGATAGACCTACATCTTCATCATCCTGTCTTTGTCTCTTTGCCTCCGTGGGCAATGCTGCAGCACCTGGAAGAACAAAGCAGGGGGTCACTGCTGGGATTACAGCTCAAAAATGCCTTCTTGGCAACTTTAAATCCTAACGAGGCAGTGTTTTTTAAAAAAAAAAAAAAGAGGGAAATGATAAGCTTTTATCAGGCGAAATTGCTTTTGAAAATGACAATATGAGGGTTTTCACTGCCAAAATGTTATACATCAGTGTTACATATGCATAACTGCGCTGTATGACATCTGTCATCCATGTAACATTAACAGCTCATTAAGTTATTTTCTTTGATGCAAGCAATTGCTTGTTGTATATCATACATATAGCTGCACACTAGAGGGAAAAAGGCCAGGTTTGTAAAGCCCTAAAAATGTGATACTTATACTGATCATGATAAATGTCGGAACTCTTGAGTGAGTTAAGCTCATTCAAAAGAAAAAATGTGTAACCTAGTAAATGCAGAAATAAGCGAGTCCTGCTTATCTCCTGCTTATCTTCTGCTTAGCTGAGGGCCCTGGGGCTTACAGACAACAAGTTAAATGGTAAAGGAAAAAATTAAAGATTAATGAATAATTCTCTGACTCTCTCCTCTGACTCTGTGTCTTCCTGCCTTATTGTAGAGCTGGTTTAATATTCTTCATATCATGATTATAGTTATTTAAATGAATATGGGACAGGTTGTCATGTGCGTCTATGTACAAGTTATGTCTATTTGTCCACATGCCCCTTAAATAATTTTTTTTTTCTTTCTTGCAAACAAGGCACATATGAAAAATAGGGCTTGGCCTGGGTATGTTTCCTGTGCGAGTCTAAATCTTCCGAAATAAACAGGAAAACACTCACCGCAACCGAAATCTGTGGATAACCCTCTTGTATCCTGACCTGCAAGACCGAACACACACACACACACACACATATGACCATAGGTTATCTTTCACAGGCCACACTTCCTACTGCAACTTATGGCACCATGGCGTCTTGTAAATGTCTTATTTGGCCTGATCGTGAAATAACGCTACTCAATAACTTGCCATTGGCCTGCTAACAGAAGCGTAACTCTCCACAGCGTGAACAAATGTAGGAGCAAACGTAGCCTTTGCAACTTAGGTTCTTTGTTCTTGTAGTTCACATAGATTTTTTTTTTTTTTTTTTTAAGAAAATGCAAATGATGTGAGATGCTTTCTTTTAGACACTGATATGGCTGATGTGTGTTTCCGCTCATGCTGGGTAAACTCACCGAGTTTCTGCGCTTCTTCGTTGCAGCCGATCTCCGTCAGCAGCTCCACGGTGACCTGCAGCGCTCCGGACTCGGTGAATGTGGACACCAGAGCGTCTGCGATGACCAGAAAGTCTTCTCCCTCCACGGCACTGGTCTTGACGCGCTGGTCCCCCCTCCGGTCCAGCAGCGCGGAGCGGAACTTGTTCAGCTTCTTCTCCGTAAGATCCTCCAGCGCGTCTTTAATCGCCGCTTTGATGGTTTTGGGCGGCATTTCTCCTCAGCCTCTTGGAAGTGAACCGCTGTCCTGATCTCAGAGCCACTTCACCGTGGAAAACCACCGACGACGAGCTGCAATTTCCTGGTCGCTGGAGAAAGTAAACCCTTCGCGCCCGGGGAAGAAAGCGTGCAGCATATACCGTGTTTCCTTCAAGTCGACTCGGAAACATATTAATTGTGAAGGAGCTCGCAAGAACCACCTGGTTAAGTGCAGCACTGCTGTGATTGGCCCTACCTGCGTTGGCCAGATGTGCCGTGGCGTGGTGTGGTGGGCGATTTTTACCTCCCAACGCGAAATCATCCCCAGGGAGTGGGCGATTACGAGCAGCACTTGAAGGCATCGTAAGATAAGCTTGCAGCGTCACTAAAGGGACGTTAACTCAAACTATATGAAAAGACTCCTGTAATAAACCGGGTCTGCCCAGTTGTCTTGTTCAGTAAAAATAAAATTAAACTTAATTAAACACATAACTCGTTACTAAGCATTGTAAAGACTATAGTGGAAAACCCTAACAACCCTGTAGGTTAAAATAAATGTATAATAACTCTATAATAGATTTCAAGAATATTTCAATAAAATAGGCATTTATTAATTCATAAGCAACAGGCAGAATACAGAGAATACAGAATAGAAGATACATGAACTGAAACACGGTCTCATGATCAGGATGTCTTTATTACCTCTGTCTAGGCTACGGCCTGTGTTCTTTGGACCAAAAGTTTGTGATACACCATGCTACCCCATAATCACTTGAATTTATGTAATGTGGTGGTTAAATGTTTCCCTCTCTCTCTTTCTCTCTATGTCTTTCTCTCAAAGGCATCACACAGACTCAGGAATGTGTGTGAGAGGGAGTGAGTAGTGTGTGTGTGTGTGTGTGTGTGTGTGTGTGTGAAAGAGAGGGGGGGTGGGAAAGCTTGCGTGGGTTCACATAGTTGGGGGGACATCGCCTATTAATTCATGCATCCCCCGCCCCCTGCTGTGCGGAACAAAAGAACAATAGATATATCAAATGTTGACAGAAGATGGTTCCCTCTCTGTCTCCCGATGTGGCAGAGGTGGCAGCTGGAAACATCTGGATAGTGCTACGGTTACACCTGGATGCACCACGCACACCTGTTATCTCATAATTTAAACTTTTTATCTCATAATTTGACTTTTTTTATCTCATAATTTCGACCTTTAGAAGTTCTGAATGTTGGTTTCGATTCATTTTCAATTAATCGCCCAGCTCTCGGTCAAACACACGGATTTTCTAGTCGAAGATCCGAGTTCAAGTCTCCTAATCCAAAAACCGTGAGGTGTTTAGAATTGGACCATGCGAAAAAAAAAATAACAAAACATCAACACTTCATTAGATTCTCTTCACCTCTTAAATAAAACCAGAGTCAGAGTTTTTTGTTGTTGTTTTTTTATGTAAACTCAATTCAGTTTTATAGTAGCAAAACGGTTTGAATAACGGAGCGAGATTTTTAAAGCACACTGGGAAAAGTTGGGGATCCTGAATGTCCACAAATCAGATTAGATTTCTTTTAACCTGGACGGCCATTGAAAGTCCATTAATTGCCCGAGCAGTGAAGGTGGACTGTGTTGCGCTTTTTCGCAAACGCCTTGCCACTTCTTCGGCTGACCTCTGCTGCTGTCTCGGTGCCAGTGATGACAGGGATGGATCTGAAATCACAAAATCACATGAAAAGAAATTTCATTTAAAAAAAAAAAACAAAACAACAACCTCTCTGTTGTGTAAGAGAGAGAACAACCCGTCATCATTTCGCCTTCCCTCCATGAAAAAGTTATCAATATCAGACTGGCCTATAGCCGAGATGACAAGATGACAGGACTTTAACTTCATCGGAAAAAAAAACCTCAGGGAGAATGAGTGACATCTGTGCAGCTGTTTCCATACCTGCATGAGTCTGCTGGCCAGAACCAGGTGTCTAGGACTGCCCACTTGTCTCCTCTTCTGTTAAACCAACCAACCAACAAACATACAAACACAAACAAACAAACAAACAAATAGATTTTAATAAGGCATGTTGAATATGGGATTGCTAAGTAAGTGGGAAGTGGGCTACATGCAGCCCAGCGGGTAGGTCTGCTAATGATGGTTACAGTTTTTTTTTCATTCGCTTTACCTCCTCTGTCAACTCAGAAACCATGGTATCAAAACAGTTAATACATAGGCCTAATGAGAGGCCCTCTTCCCAAAATAATACATAAAGGTTGCAAAAGGCTCTTACCATGGAAAAACTTTTCAAACATGCAGCAAAAGCACATTTTGTCACCGCCGAATACAACTTGCAGTCAAGCGCGTAAATCCAGCCACTCACTCACTTCATACTCAACACCAAAATGCAACATACCCAAAATGCAGGTTAAACTTTACTTTTTCCTGTGTGTATTGCAGTCATATTTTTTTTTGACAATTTACATAGTCACATATTCTAAAGCAAGTAGAAAAAGCCAATATTTCCCTCAAACAACTCAACTTATGCCCAAATGAGTAGATTCCTTCAGTCAGCTCTACTGTACTGTAACACAGTTGACAACAGTATACAAAATACAGCTATCAGTTTGAACGAGGTTCTCCTGTGTGCTACACATTCAAATGTGAACTTACAGTAAAGAGTTGCATCCAAACTCAGAAAGACTTTGAAGTGAAATTTCACTGTATTGATGGCAAAAACTGAAATACTGTAATTCACATACAGTATTACCTACACAGAAAAACTCAAAGGAGTTGAAAAAAAATCAGAATAC
>OMLB01056292.1:0-12703 GCA_900302555.1 Myripristis jacobus
AGGAGGATTTGCATAACAAACTAAAACGTTATGCAAGCTGATGATAGTCAGTATGATGCACAACTAAAAAACAAATCGATTCAGGAGAATAATCTGGTTTCCTATGTGCATGTAGGTGTAGTATAAAATGAGTAATCTACAACAGGTTCAGTGTAGCTTGTCAATATTAAGAAAGTAAGAGTTCAGCTGAAGGTTTAGAGTTCTGCAACATCAGAAATGCTGAATTCAATGCAGAAGAGCTTGTCAATTTTTGACAAAAAGAAATTAAAAAATTGAATTCGATAGCATTTTTCTGTGGAAACTGAGACCTCATAACCTTAAAATTTAAGACTATTTCATGACTTTTAGGGCCTAATACTGTAAGACAGGACAGCGTTAACACTTCCAGTCGGATGTTTGATCAAACAGCATCTGTGAGCATGGACAACGTCTCTACAATAGAAGTCATCTGTCAGATCTGCACATCTGTTTTTTGACAGATGATGGAACACACACACGTTTTCGCTCCTATGTGACATTGTGTGTGTGACCCCAATCGGCTCGGGCCATATGCTCTTTATCAGGATTAGGAGGAGAACGTCGGCATCGCTGGAGAGCGTGATTAAAACCGAAACGTGGAGGACACGACGTCCGTGGCTTAGAGTTCAGCATTAAAACGGTCAAGGGCGTTGAGGCCCGGACGTTATCGGAGATGAAAATCCTCCACAGTCATTCTGCAGCGGGCGACGATTCCCCCGTTTAATCACGAGCTTCCACGGGAAAGGACGGCCTCGGAAGAACGAGGAGCTCGGCGTTACACCGCTATCACCTTGAGATAAAGAAGTGGGAATAAAACAATGTAGCAGCCTTGTCCATTTTCCATCAACAGCGTTGTATTATTTAAAATGATCTGGTGCTACTGTTTAAGTATGAACAGACAAAATACTGGGGGATTAGATGCAGAACACATTTGCTTTTATGTGCACCAAACTGTTGGCCGTCATCACTCCATCCCTCAGTGCTAGAACCGATTCACCTTTGGCAATTGAAATTATAAGAAAAACAGATACAATACAAAAACTGAAAAGACTATTAAATTTTTGCCCCATCATCGACTTCTACCTCAAAGCAGCTGTACTGATAATGAAACACCCTTCACAGAGGCTTTGAAGAGGAGACGAGTGCTTGTTTGTTTTCTTTTTATATAATTAAATTGCTTGGGATGTTTGAGACGTTGATGTAAAAGCTGCCAACAGCGAGGAGGACATAACCTGATTTCACTTGCTGGAGACCCGCCTGGCTCATGAGTGAATAAATAATGACTCGGAGCTTCTGCTTCCCGGGCCCAGGAGGCCCAGAAATAGCCGTGCTACAAAACTGTAGGGTTTCTGCTGCAGGCCATGACCTACTCTGAGCCGGCGTCAGCCACACACCAGAGACGGAGAGGGGGAGTTGAGATGAGTGCATGTTTTCACACCAAAAAGGAAAGAATCAAAGAAGAAGAAGAAAAAAAAAAACAGTCACACGGAACAACACTTTACCTCCTTTTCTCACAGCCAGTTCCCAGGGTTTCTAGCGTCTTTGGGTTCAAGCTACTGAAATATAAATGAGTCATATTCCTTTAGAGCACATTTGCACTCAGTCTAAAGGCAGTCTGGATTTAAAGCGGCGGAGCAAGTTTTCATGTGTTTTCATACGTACGGCTCCTTTTATGTATCCACTGTGAGGATTTCACAAGAAACGAAAAATGAAAATGTTGCAGGTGCAAACTAATCTCCTCAAAAGTCCTTGGATCAACGCTGGTCTCTTATCTTTTTTTCTAATTTCTTCATTTCTTATTTTAATACTTGATTTCACATTTTTTTCTTCAATGCCTTTTCCATTTGAGTCCTGGCTTTTGCGTTTTACTCTTTTAAATCATGTACATCTGTGTGGTAAATCCTTCTGCCACAAGCACTTTGGGGTAACACCTGTTGTTTTTAAAATGTGCTGCATGAATAAAAGTGACTTGACTACAGGCAAACACCAACAACATTCCCAACAGCAGTCCTTTTCAAAATGCTGCATGTAGTTTCAAAGGCTTATAGGCTAATATGTTGCATGGAATGGCAATTAAATGGATTTTTACAGGTTATCCCTTGGATGTTAGCGTGGTAGCCCGAAAATAAGATCTATCCATCCATTTATCTGGGGTGTAGAAGTGATGTGAGTTGTGTACAAATGAAAGGGAAGCCCTGCTGGAGTTTGTGAGCCACAGAAATGCCCTGAGTGATGCTGAGCGATGGGAGAGGACAGTCTTCAGCCTTTCTTGTTCTCAGGCGTCTCGACCCGAGTGGCGTTGAAGAATGGCGGCGTCCCCGTTGGTGGGAGCAGAACACTCGGCTGGCTGGATCTGAACTAATGACCTCGTGCTTTTAAGCCTCCTTAAGCTCGCCCAGGCAGCACTTCAATCTGCCGTGGAGGGACGTTTCTGCTGTGCAGTGTGGCTGAAAAGGAAATCGTTTGAGCGCAGAGGCTCCTCTCTAATTCTGTGCATGTGCGCATCGCGACAGGAAACACCCCAACAGATGTTTGTATTATCTGCACTCAACAGCAAGCCGCCATCACCTGCATTTCTTGAAACGGCAGCTACATTTTAAAAAATAATGATAATAATAAAACTACTAGAAAGAAATACTCGCGCGCAAACAATCTCATCAACTGAGATTTAACTTAATCCAGAGGCTTCTGCGGCATCCAATTTCCACTAAGTCAACCTGCAGGTTTTGCCAATCTTTTAATCCGGGGTATTATAGTCAGCCTTCCTCCTGACAGAAATGCTAACAAGCACTGGCCTATAGCATAAATATGCATTTAAGCACACAGACACTCAACCTGTGACCCACTTTATGGCACATGGAAAACAAGCTGCTGATAACCAGGAGGACTCGATGACCGCTGAGAAGTGAAAACAATCTCAGAGGCGGTTTCAAAATCACCAATCATTTGCTCCGGTGATGTCGTGATGCCAATGGAAATGCTTGTAACGTCACAATTTCCAACGGTGGAGCGAGCTGACGGCATCATCACAAAAACCAAGAAGACTCGACGCAGCCTGCTTTCAGATCTTATCGTGATTTTAATCTCCACACCTACACACACTCACACACACCTTACACATCTCTCTCTTGCACGCACATCTCTCCTTAAAACGTCTCCAGCTCCTTCAAGGCCGCCCGAAGAGCAGCCACACGAGAGGCCATATGCACTGATCAATCCTGGCAGACCAATTCCCCTCCAGAAAGAAGAAGCGACACTCAAAGGGAGGAAGACACAGCCGGAAAGCAGAGAGAGAGAGAGAGATGTCTTATTTCATTCAAACATCTTTCCAGATTGAACTTGCACTGATCTAATCAGCGCCACCTCCCCCATTTGCAAATTCCTCCTGCGACTTCGGCTCTATTTCCACCACCCACCGATGACACCGAGGAAAAATCTGCTATTGCACTGGCGGATGAAGCGTTTTCTTATCCCGGCGCTGAATGCTTATGAATGAAGCTGCATCTCATCGTCGGCTCTGCTCCACTTTTCTGTTTGATGTGTAAAAGTCATAATTCAACCGAACACAATTAAACCCAGCTAATGTGTATAGTGTTGATGTATAACGGTCATCACTCGACATCCAGCCCGCCACGCTACATCAGTGTCTTCACTGAGTGGCACTGCAAACCCTCTGGCTCAGCAAAAAAAAATCTGCAATGTCACAGTTTGCTCTGCCAACAAGACTGATGTGTTACTCAGCGTACTATTTATAGGTGAATGAGGAAAACATCCTTAAATGCATCTTATCCACAATATCATGCAATACATGTCATCTGCTCTTGTTTGCAATAAAAAAAAAAAAAAGTTAATAAGTTTTGAGATTTGGATTTCGCTAAAGACCATTGAGAAAAGCTGCAGATGTGTTTTTGTCAAATGACACTGGGGCGAGCCTGTGTGAGAGTCAGGGTCCATTACAAACGGGTAACTGTCTGTGCTGATAGTTGTGTTTTTTTCAAGCCGTCCATGGAGCTGGAGAGCACATTCACTGCAGATCTGCAACACCTGGTTCCAAGATTTACTGACGACTGTGAAGTTTCCTGCGAGTCACGCTGCCTCGGTTTGCCAACTACCTCGCCAGCTCAGCCAAATTAATCTCCTCTGGGTAACAACAGCCGGCAAAGCCAAGAGGAGATGTTCTGTATTTCATTTTTGTTTTTGTTGCATTTGGTGTAAGTGCCTCAAATAAAAAGTACCCACTACCCTGATTAGGAATGGGCGAGTATGAGAAATGGAGCGGCCGGATGAAAGTGAGTGAGCATCCAAAATGAACGGAAGTCAATGGTCCCTAGAATGTGTCCTCTTTGGGCCAAGCACCATAAAATCTCTTTAATATTGCAGGCCAACAAAACACTCAATCACCTAATTAAGCTGCTGGTTGCTGGCAGAGCTGAAGTGATAAAATTTTGTTTTGCAAGCAACTGTTGAATTCCATTTTTCTTTCCAGCCGCCTCTCTGTTCTGAATATATTTACCCATGTCGGACACTTCTGTCTTGATTATAAAGGGAATGTGACCCGCAGGCCAATTTATATTTCTGCGGCAGAATGCCTCGCTTGTGTGCACCTCCCCCAAAGATGCAACTGTATGTAAGATGATAAGGTGTGAGGTGTTCATTTTTAAACCACACCCCAAATTATTCACACTGCAAGGGGTCGCATTTTATTGGCACAAAATTAATTTTAAAAAGGCAAGAAATAGCTGTGTCTGACGGTACAGTGGCAATATTCTTAATTATTTCTTGGCGAGAGGAAATCATGCAAGCTGTCAAAAGAAAATCAAGCAGTCCTAAAATTTCATTTAGGCGATTAGAGAAAGTCTTAACCATGGGAACTGTCTTCGAAAGGCCAACAGATGCAGTTAACATCTGCGACATTTGCATAATATCTGCAGCCACGCCACAGAGATCTGATCAGATCTCATCTGACAAACTAGGCCACGGACAAACTGAAAGTAGCCTCTTAGACGACACCAACTATTGCTGGTACTATTGCACAGTACTACGCCAGTACTGTGTGTTTGAGTGTGCACACACACACACACACACACACACACACATATACATGAGCCATTACCAGAGCTGGGACAGCGTGCCCATTTTTGAGCATAGAAATCAATTCATCCATGTCATCATGTATTTTTCATCAATATTAAAGTCCGGACAATGACGCCCATAAATAACTAAAGCCGAATATTGATTTAAATATTACCGATAATGGGCTTTCTGACTGCGCCAACAATATTGGTGGCGTGTATTCACTAGAATGGCAGCCTCACTCTAGTGCTGTGTACTACCTAGAGTACACTCCTCAGTGTGTGGCTGACAGTGTGCAAAGTGAGGCAGACATACAGCTCATGGAAAAGTCACATGGTGAATAGCATGGTGAATTCACTCTAGTGTCTCTTATTGACACCTAGCATATCTGTGACCACAGCTGCCTCATAACAGTAATGCTAAAAATATTCTCATGTAGACAAAGTTCACAAGCGATTAGTGTGGGGGGAAAGAAAAACTGGTGTTCCCAGCAAAACAGAAAAGGCTTAGCAACCACTGATTTCTGTGAGACATTGTTAACCTGATTAAGTCTCTGGACCCGCAGCTCGATTTTCACGTTACAGCTCAGGAGAAATCAACAATAAATGAGCCCTGGTGTTCATTTTAGACGATAAAACCAGTGAGCAAAGGTGAAGCTCTCGCAGAACTGTCTCATGTCCAACTGGCAGCCTGTCCATCAGCTGCGGTCAGCTTGCTCCTCCTGGGCTCCTTCACCGGGGATCCATAAGACGAGTCTGACAAATGGCACTGGGGAGTCCTCAGCTTGGACGCCATGAGGCTAATTACTCAGCATTTTTACCGGCACAAAAGCTGACTACATGAAATTTCTCCTTCAAAGACCACTGTGGACTGATTAAGGCAGTCGATAGTTTTGGTCCAGAAGAGCAGAGAGAAAGGAACCAGGAGAAATGCTTTCTACCAATAGACGTAAAGGCTTAAAAAAAAAAGATGTGGCTTTGAGGGGAGAGTCTGGTTCTGCTTTCCACGCAGAGGTGGGCAACATGGAAATATTACTTCATCTTCACGATGTGTGACATGCATCACAACATTTTTCCCTTTTGTTTCCGCAAGTTACAGAAAATGCTGGGCTCTAAGATGCTGAAAAACACAGCCCAACTGGTAACAGGGTTGTACTCCATTAGCAGCCTTTAAAACAAACACACGAACGTCAATAGTAATTAAAAAGGGAAAAAAGGGCCATTTAATCTGTGCAATAACATTCACTAGCACTGCTCTTTCATGTTAAAGCTGTAGAGAATGGTTCAAGGTTAATGTTGTTTTTTTAAATACACCATTTCTCCACCAATCAGAAGGCAGAGAGACAGTGAGAGGATGTTATGAATGGAGGAAGAATAGAGAATAGAGGCATTTAACTTAAGAGTGAGTCAGCACTGGCAGAAAATGTCTGCTGCACTGCCGTCTGGGGGCTGAAACTTCCAGCCATATTGCAATTCTGGCAATATGGCTTCCCGATCAGCGATGTCAAGGAAGGTGCTTCGCCATTGTTGAAAAATACATACCGTGACATCACTGGCTGGGTTTCGCTCGAAGTGCAACATGCCCGAAACCATCAGCCCGTAAAGAGAAGTGCAGCAGTAGTGTCCTGCCATATGTGATTTACTGCTGACTCACTCTTTACGCCCCTTTCACACACAGATCCCTTAAGATTGCCGCATTAACTTTCCTGGCAGCGCCGGTGGTTTCCCCTGTTCACACCAACAGCTACGATTCATAAAGTTTCCTATTCGAGTTTGTGCACCCATGACGTGACGGTCCCAGGTCGGTGAGGTGGAGCTGGATATTTTTTTTTAGGTTATATGATGGAAGGTGGCCATTTGTTTTAGAAAGAACAAAAAAAGGTGGGTGAGGATCTCCTGCAGCCAGGTGCAAGGTTTGTCCTGCTGGTATTAATAAAGAACGCATTCTCTCAACTAGCGATCCTCTGACAGCTTGGCAGAAATACTTTTCAATTAACACTTACGCCCAGGACAAAAAAATATCACTTGACTTCACCACTTGGAAAGATAAAGGTATCACACAGCTTCAGCAAATAATGCAAAACTCATCTTTTGTTCCTCTTTCATTCAAGGAACTGACCCACAAATACAAAATAGACCACAAACCCTTTTTTCCCAGCAAAATGCACAACTAAAGTCAGTCATAACACATAAAACCAACTTAAAACAATGAAATATTCAAGCTTCTGTACTAGCAGAAGAAATAACCAAGCGCACAAGACCTAAAAACCCTTTCCAAACTATACAGACTCATCCACACTGACCTGACAACATCCCATCCAGCCACAAAAATGGGAAGAAGATCCATCCCTATCACTAGATAATAACTCTTGGACCAAAATCTGCAGAAACACATTCTCAATGACAAACAAACCCAACCTACTACTCAAAAAAAAAACTGCTCACTGTCACGTGACATATGTCAGCCTCGTGTCAGCTCTAGGTGAAGTGAACTGCGCAAGACTGTTGCAATCTCTTACCAGCGTCACATTTGTATTTTGCTGATTTTGCAGACACTTTAGTTGCAGATAATTCCAGGGAATTTCACTGGCTCTTTACCTCAAATGAAACATTTCTAAAAAGATTTCTTGTTGCATGCAAGGGTTATCAAATTTAGGTAAATGCTACGGACGAGGAGGAGGGTGATGATAACAATGTCATGGTGAATGACGACAATTTGGTCCCGTTAGTTGTGACAGGGCGACCAAACTACATTATTGCAATGCTGTTGCAATAACAATGCAACTGAGGGCCATGAGAAGAATGAGCAGCAACCGAGTCCAAAGAAACCAGTAAAAGAGCAACCCGAGCTCAATCCAAAGCAGGCAGGGAAATGTCAACAAGTTATCTCTCTGCAAGTACACCTGCTGATGAAAGGAGCTGTCACCAACACAAAGCAATGCATAGGGTCACCTACTTCACCGTAGGCACGTATTCACTTTATGCAAAGAGGGTTTAATAAAACGTCTGCATCAGCTTGACAGGAGATGACCAGCTAACTCTCTAAAAACACTCGTTTCTCAGTTGTGCATCGAGTGTAAAGGCTAAATCTGACCAACCCCTGATGGTTCTGCACACCGACAACCAGAACTGTTCAGTGAAAGCTCCCTCTTGTTGTGTTTCCTAAAAAGCTAAAACTGTATTTGTGCTTTCGCCATGCAGATTTACTTTACGGAAAACTGTGCATAATGCGATTTCTTACCCGTCAGAGATCTTGTGCTTTTGCTCTATACTGAATTCTGCAGTGTCCGACTTAATATTTCATATTCTGTCCTGTAGAGCCCAGACATTTTGAGTTTGCTGTTGTTTGGAAACGCCGGCATTGGGTCTTCTGATGGTTCAGGGACTAAAATCATTTGACTGTATTGAATCTTTTAGCTAGCTCAGTTTAATGAAAATGTGAGGTTGAAAGGTGGAACTTTAGGGCAATATATTGATTTACGATTTGAGACTACATATCATTTGGGGAGTTTTGATGTTGCAATATTGTGTCTAAAGGCTACAACATGCAATTTTCTGAACTAATCACACTGTTTTGGATGCTCTGTTATTTGCCCCTACCTGCTTTATCATCATAACCACATTATTAATAATTGTTTATCAAAAATCTCCTGTGTCTATATCTGATGAAAGCACCTATAGTCATCCTCACAGTACTGACATCGAGGTACTACTTTAACTGTACAGATACTGCGGTACAATTTGCCATTTTAGGACGTATGATCATTTTTACATTGTAATTTCGATTTTTAGATATTGCACTTGGCCGTATTGCGATTTTGAAAATATGTTTATTAACTGCTAGGCCCTAATTTGAACCTTTTAATTTCCAAGCCCTACATTAACATGGACATTAGAATTAAAAATACTTGATGCAATAAAACTTATTGTTCAGTGTTGACAAGACTACTTAGTCTCCAATTAAAGTCGATATCCATGATGTTGCAGCTTTAACCAGCAAGTAAACCGACAATCTCGGACATAATCAGGCAGAAACAGGGTGGGGGGAGACAAAAACAAACAACAAAAACAAACAGGTAGGCAGAAATCAATATGTAGAGGAAAAAGGAGGAGTGAAATATTATTTTTCAATACCTCTAGAGCAAGAGCTGTTTTGTCATAGGCACATGGCACTCGTTTCTGGATGGCCTTGGCCATGACGGGGCCGTTCTGCATGGACGGTAGAGGGGTGATGACTGCTCCGGGAGTGCCGGGAGGCAACGGCGAGGGCGTCTGGGGCTGGGCGTAGGCGTGGACGTGGGCGGGCTCGGGGATCCCGTAGCTGTTGGAGTTGCGGGAGCCGTGGGCGGGCTGGCCGGGGTGAGGGGAAGGTCGCACCAACTTCTCCACGTAGGGCACGGGGATCATCCCGACGCGCCCCTCTTTGCTCTTGGCGCTCCACCACTGCTCCTCCGGCTTCTCCAGGATGATCAGGATCTCCCCCTTCTTGAAAGGAAGGTCCTCTGCGTCGCTGCCGGTGAAGTCGTACAGAGTCCGCACGTACTCCAGGTTCTCATCTGGGCCGCCTATGGGCTGGATGGGGCCGGTCACTGTGCTTACGTGCCTAGGGAGCAGATCACAGAGTAATGAGGCAGGGAAGGGACCCTCAGGTGGTAATTAGAAGATGTAGGCTACAGCATACAGGCCTACACTGCCAGAAACAGGGGTTCAGTATGAATCCATTTCTGTCCTCCAAGGTACAACCTATACAAATGTCACCCCGGGGCTAATTATTAGACCTCAAGCTAATTATGTGTTCCTTTTTCCAAGCCTAAAAGATACATATATTTACCATTTCCTCTAAATATCACAGTACAATATCAGGAGACAGTGTTTGCTAGGCTATGTACAATGAATTGCTAATTAAATATATAAATAAATACCTAAATAAATAAATATGTAATGCAAAATGTTAATTTAAGGTAGTGTTTAACTTGTAGGCTATAGCTGTGTAGCACTGAAGTGAAATAAGTTTTGTAGATTTATGGATATGAAAAGTAGGTCATACAATCATCCAGTCAATATTGTGGTTATAATATAGGAACAAGACTGCTTTCTATAAAAAAATAAAAAAAAAAGGTACAAACCACAAGGGGACAAATAAGTTCCCAATGTCAAGGGGCCAAAAGCTGCACCTTAGAGGCCCCAGTGACAAGCTGTTGTGTCCCTAAAGGTGCAATTATGTGCTCTATTCTCTGAGAGTGAAGACTCAAACGGTGGTGAAAAAAGAAATCAGGGACAAATATTCCAACAACAAAAACCATCTTGTACAATAACAATAGGCTAACAATAACAAAGCTGGTTTTAGGACTAAGGCCTATGTTACAATAGTGAAAAATGTGGTGATCCACATGTGCCAAAACACTGGCCAAGGAGAGATTACTGAAGAAGCGTGTAAAGGCGGGGCTATTATGAATTTAGCATATGCCAGGAAATCTTCCCTCCAGCCATATGTATGAAGCAAGATATGAATGTGGACACCTTTAAATGGTGTATATGTTTACATGCAGTGTGGCAGCCTGTATCCCTCAAGCAGCTCGGCAGATTTGATTTCTGGAACGTAATAGAGTATTACTTCTAAAGAATGGCTGTGCATCTGAAAACGTGGCTGAGAGAGTACACAAACCTACAAGCCACAGCGTAAAATTCACTATTTAGCACTTGGCTGCTAGTGGTTTCATTTTTCATTGCCTGGGCCACCACAGTGCCTGTCTGAAACCTGAAAAAAAAAGGTAAACTAGATGGGACTTGAAAGTGCTGGTGTGTCAACCATATTCAAATGTAGCCACCAGGCTTAAGGGGATCAGTGTAGAAATCCAGGACTGCTGGCACTACTGTCTGATTGGAATGCAGACAGACAGACTGACAAACAGATTCAAATTATTCAGCATTTTTGAGTAAAATGTATTAGGGCTGAACAATATGGCATATTGTCATCTAGATATGTACATGTGTGATATTAACATCTCAAAAGGCAACAATATGGGTGATATCAAATTTAGAGTTAGGGTTAGCATGAGACACTGATTGTTCTATTCTGATCAAAAAACAAACTTTGTAAGTAAAACGAACTGCATTTTCTACATCCAGTTGGTGTTATTATACTGTTTTTTTGAAGGATGCTCAATTTTTAGGGTTTGTTACACTTAAAAATATTGCTGAAGCACTGTGTCGAAGCAGACGCTGCAGTAAAATGTTAGATTTCATCTTCATTTATTTTAAATGCAGCCTAAAACAGGGGACTGGACTACACTGATCAATAAAATGCGATGTAACTGTTTTTTCTACGCCCTGTTGGTGTTATTTTTTCAGTTTTTTTGAAGAATGCTTAAAAATTCAAATAAGTGTGAACCCATATATCTTATCTCTATCAAGATATGTGGCATAAATATCGCGGTTTGGCATGCATGGGGAAGTGTGAGCGGGTGTTGGGTGGGGAGGCCGGGTGCAGGGCGGGTCTCCTACCTGGGGGCTGGCTCTATCAGTGTGGTCGTGTCCAGGTAGTGGATTTTGTAGAACTCCAGGAGGGCAGGGAGGTGCTCAAACTCTTGGTCGCCTATCTTGAACCTCTTGCTGGGCAAGGAGTTGATGATATAGTGGGACACTTTGGAGTTCTCCGACACGGACAGCACGTAGTCGCCGGGGCAAGTGGACGAGTCTCGAACCAGAAACGTGCCGTGTCTCTGTCCTTGTAGTCTGTTCTGCGCCTCTTGTCGCGACACGGGTCCGAAATACCAGGCGGACCGATCAGACGAATCAAACCGTGCAGTTGACATTTTTTTTTATGTTGCTGTTGTCCAAAAATAAATTAATACAAGACTACAAAAAAATTGCAAAAAACAGACTAAACAATAAATTAAATCGTCCGTGTGGTAACTTGGCTTACCCGATCACAACAAATCGGTGGGTTTTTGAAGATGCAGGGCAGGGCATTCGTCAACCCCTGCGAGGTTTTTGAGTGCTTTCTACCCAAAAACGCCGCAGGCTCTAGAGACCTCCAGCACACACACATACACACAAAAAAAGAAAAGAAAAAAACCCAACAACCTGACGTTTCAGAGACAGGCTGCGACTGGCTGGATCCAACTTTGGAACATAATGTGGGTCCTCTGTTCAGCAGTCAACGGGAAAGTGATTGTTTGAGCAGCGGCACCCTCTCTCCCCCCCCCAAAAAAAAAAAAAATGGAAGCGACATATACATCGAGGGAGGCCGCAGCAACAAATGATCAATGAAGCTTCCCCTTTTCGTTCCTTCTTCCGAAAAAGCCGAGCTTGTCTCTACCAGCGCGGTTGCTCAGCCTCCAGTCGCTGACAGTTTTCACAGAGCGGAAAAAGGGTGGCCTCAGCGGCTCGGATGGACCCGCATATCTTCGAGGCCGACGCGCGCGGATCGGAAGCGAATTCGTTACTTTGTATCGTCTCGATCTGGCCGCGGCGCGCGCGTCATGGAAAAGCCTCTTTTGAATCCCCTCTCGCGACTCGGAGCGGACTTTTGAGGCAGCACGGCGGAAAAATGGCGGCTCCGCAACACGTCTTCACACCAGGAGTGAATTCACAACAGCGGCTCGTCTCTC
>OMLB01056293.1:0-10179 GCA_900302555.1 Myripristis jacobus
ACGGCAGGGGGGGCTTCTGTCCCCAGCCCTATTCAGCCTACACATGGATGACCTGTCGATGCAGTTGGGGGGGTGTAAGACAGGTTGCCAGATAGGGAACATCCTGCTAAATCATCTTATGTATGCGGATGATTTGGCGGTAATGTCCCTCAGTAGTGTTGGGTTCCAACAGTTGCTTGACATATGCTCAGAATACGGGGTTCAGTTTGATGTGAAGTGCAATGCCAAAAAGAGCGTCGTGTTAATTTGTAGGACCAAAGAGCACCAGAAGCTTAATTTTCCAATGTTTTACCTGTCAGGGCAAACCCTTTGTGTGTGTAGCAGTACCAAATATCTGGGGCACATCATCAGTGACAAGATGGATGATGATGCCAACATGCTAAGACAGAGATGTTTGTTGTATGTGCAGGAAATTCAACTACTGTTCTGATGAAGATGATGAATGATAAAGTGCATTTTCTCAGAGCCCACTGCTCCCCTATGTATACAGCACCCCTATGGGCCAACTATAAAAAGGAGACTTTGCGTAAACTCCAGGTAGCATACAATTACTGTTTGAGGATATTGCTGCAGAAGCCCAGGAGCAGCAGTGCCAGTAAGCTTTTCTGTGACTCGGGGTTAAGCACTTTACAGGCTCTCTTGAGGAACCTGATACTTAAGTTTATGTACAGATTCGATGAGTCACAAAACTGTATTATGATGATGCTGTGTAACCCCAAGTGCAGTTCATTTAGATACTGCTCGCATTTGTGGAAACATTGGTATGAGTGCCTGCTAAGACTATCATGAATTTTAATCTGTCTGTATGTTTTTAAATGTTGTTTGTTATTTTATTGGGCCTGAGCCTGCAATAAAGTGTATATATATATATATACATATTGAATGAAGGTTTATTTACATATAAATATCTTCTGACAGATGCAGGAGTGAGGAGAGTCAGTTCTGGTTTCTGCTGCTCAGTCCTCAGAGAGGGAAAGAGAGGCTGCAGAGACGTTCAAATTTGAGAGATTTCAGATTCAAGACTATTTGCTCAGGAACAGGTCTACAAAGACACCGGGATTCTTGAGCAGATCTCTCTGTCAAGTAATAAAAAAAGAAAAAAGAAAAAAAACGACAAAAGATGGACATAGTAATAAGTAAAAGGTGGGCAGAAAGGTCTGTTTAAAACAATGCTGTGTTGTCTTGTTCACACTGTTCTCTGTTTGAATTTCTGTTTGGACTCTTGACCAAACCAATTTCATACTTTGGATAATCAGGTTAGACTGGCCTTGAATAACTAAATGAAACATAAAACAGCAGAAATGGTGCTTGTGGTTGAAGCAGAGTTCACCAGGGAAACAAGGTATGTCGCCTGGGGGGCTGCTGACGCTCAGTGGCTCCTTCTCCAGGGGAACAGCATGTCACAGGCCGTGTGTGTGGGAAACACACGGTGTGTAATCTGCAGGAGAGACGTCACACAGGAAAGCAGCTCAGCACAAAACAAAACAAATCCCATTATCTATTAAGTAATTTTTTTGTTTTATTTTTTCTTCCAATGATGTGATTTATATCACAACATATTACTGGAAAAGGCGAAATTGCCTTGTTTATATTCTATATAATATAAATCCTGTCCTTTATATATACATGAAAAAGCAAAGGCATGGAGAAAAAAACAGTGCTTGGTCTTTGTGACTGAACTGATTGAAACATTTTAGACCAAAAACTAGATTCAAGATTTAAAATGACTTAGACCTAAACTGTTTATATGACCTTTTAAAGCCTTTTACTTTTTTCATGAATATATTTGCTGCAGAATTAGCTTTTTCATGTTTGTACACAAGATTGGTGATGGCTTCACAATACCAAATTTATTTGCGCTTTGGAGATTCATTTTTCAAATGTTTGTTTCAAAACTTTACCAAAGAAATGCACAAAGTCATGGAAATTGCCACCTGATCTCACTGCAGAATTCATCACTTTGAAGAGTGCGAACAAGTGGTGATTACTGTCGCAGCAAACTTGTTTGTGTTTGTGTGGGTGTTTTCTCTCTTTCTTTGCACAGCTATGTCCTTTTCTAATTCAAGTTTTGTGAAGCCCATTTTCTCCTGCAGTTTCAACCATCCTCCAGGGTCGAACAGGAAAAAGCCAAGGCAAGCAAACTTCTTATATGAGGGCAAGAATGTAAACAGAACCATTTAATGCAGTGGCTCTCAACCTTTTTGGTGTCGAGGATCCTCAAATTGGTACACGTATTTGATAAGATGTAGTCTCAGATATCCCCATCCAATAAGAGTTCAGTTCAGTTCAGAAAACTTTATTTATCCCAACAGGGCAATTCATTTGCAGCTTTTCCACATGCATCCCATACAACCGTCAGAGTTAAGGGAACAATAACTCATATGAGCACGTAATAATTAATTGCATAGTAGAATAGAATCAGTGCTCAGTAAAATCAGTAGAACCTGTGGTAAAATCCAGTAAGTAAAATAAAATCCCATGAATAAATAAGACCAATAAATATAAGACATAAGACCAATAAATAGGTAATTCTCTAAAATACAACAGTTTCATCTAAAATGAGTAGGGTCTGTGTTTAAAAGTTTGATAGCAGAAGGGATAAAAGACTTTGCATAGCGATTTGTCCGACTACTGGGCACATTATAGCGACGGCCGGATGGCAGCAGTATTAAGTCAGCTGACAGAATGTGGTGTGGTTGGCTGATTATTGTTTTTGCCCTCTGAGTAGCTCGTTCCTCCCAGAGATGTAGTTATTCCATGCCTGTCTGTACCTTAGACTGGCAGATTAACAGTGTGACACCTATGAAATGCTCATTAGGCTAACTTCTACTCAGTGAAATAATGGTGAAATTGAAATATTCCCCCCGTTTTTCTGGGGACCCCCCTGGAACACCCTCAAGGACCCCTGGAGGTCCCAAGACCGCATGTTGAGAAGTGCTGGTTTCATGCATGCATGCTGAAGAAAATGTCATGGCTGTTGTGAACACTGTGTAAAATAACTTTATTATCAGAAAGAGTGAGTTGAAAAAAGGCTATTCAAGCCTGCTTTATCTCTGCACACAGAGCACCTTCAAACACCTTCCCATCATGCCTTCCTCCTCTGGAAACTCCTGTGACTTTGGGCCATGCCTGAAAGGTGGAGGTGTACTGCAGGCATTGACATGTGGGCAGGAATGGACTGGGATTACAAATCGTCCCTGGCATTTCCAACAGATCAGTCCTGATTGATTGATTGATTGATTGACTGATTTTGACATTTTAATTCTAGAAAGCAACCATCAGTGCTTACATAAAAGGAAAAGCCAGGATAACACAATAAAGCCCTGAAACTCATTTTCTATTGTCGTCCCTCTCAAACCCAACACCAATCCCAACTGCTCAACTATCCCTGACTTTCCTACAACAAAGAACACAATCCAATGTAGTGTTCAGACCAGAAGCTAAGCCTGCATCTGCTTTATCATCTCTACAAGGTACAAAATCCAAGTAGCAACACAATTCCCTGAGCAATAAGTTTGTTTACTTCATAAACAGGGTACATAGCATCTCTGAGGTGTGATTTTACTGTCTGACTTTCTGTCCACCTGCTGGAGGTCCTGTCGCTGGGTGTGTGTCCAGAAACTCCCATGTCGGTGAATTTCAACAGGTTGTTCAGGAGCTGCTTCTCAGTCAGCACCTCAGGCTTACAGGAGCTCAGAGCTGAGTAAAGGCTGGGACCGAGGCGCTCACATTCACTCTGTTGTGACGTAGGTGGAACATTTCCCAGTGACAGCTGTGATGTTGCAGTGACAGCACAGCCCCAAGCAACAAAGACACAAGTAGCAGCTTTCATTCATTCATTCATTCTTGTTTCCTTGACCTTTGGTTTGAACACACCAAAAGAGCAGGGCTGTTAGGTTATTAGTTAGCAAACGTAGTCCCAAATGTCTCAAAGAAATAGATGGATGCTTGATGGTAATGATGATACCAATTTACATTTTCAACTTGCCAAAAAAGCTTTCACTTGATTGTAAAATTTCAAACTTTGATTGTAAACTGTCAATCTGAGATATTTGACAGCAAATATTTGATAAGTCAAAAGGTACAAAACAAAATTGAAAGATTTGATAGGCCAGAAGTTATTGTAGATGGATGGATGGATGGAATGTTGGACTCCTGCTGTAACACAGCCTGGTATGAAAAGGACGGTCAACAGTTTTCAAGGTGATCCTACCAACAGCAGTTTTATTCAGCTGAAACTATGAGTTTCCCTGCACCACAGCTCCACCTTGTGGCACCACTGGATAAAATGTATTTCAGGGCCCATTTGATTCATGTAGTTGAACTGTTTTTTAAAAATGTAACAGATGTAACAAAGTTTCAATTTTAGAGAAATAAAATTGAAAAAAAACTGGTACTGTAGCGACTATTAAAAGTAACAAAGCAGTCGCTGAGAGGCTGGGCTGGGTGTTTGCTGATTGTCTGACACGCTGTACAACAAAACAAAATATTCGCTGAGATCAAAAAATACGTTTGACAGGGCACTTTCCTTTTAAAGTGCCTTGGCTTTCCTTCTTTTATAAAATAAAAGCAGCTAGCTCTGACCTAATTGTGTGCAAAAAAAATTGGCATGAATTGTCTTTGGTAATGAATTACTGGACTAACAAAAACAATATGCATAACAAAAACAATGCAGCAGTCAGTAGCAGACCTTTAATAAAATAAAATCAAATAAAATCTAAAATGAGAATATATTACTGCAGAAGCTGGATCCTGTAAACAAAACACACTCACCGGGAAAAACATCCAGTGTGCCACACCTCTGATGCTGGATGAAAAAAATGCTGACCCAGAACAAACCGGTACGGGTATATAGAAAAAACTATTTTCTTTCTTTATGCATATGGATACACAATAAACCTGAACTTGAATCTGAATATGTTTTGCGACACTGTTATATGGACAAAATGTTGTTTCCAACTTTGTTACTTCAGGGAAAATCAAGAGTTTAACCTTCATCATCAAGTGAATGTTCTCATTGACCAACAAGGACCCAAGACAGCTGACTAGGAATGGCTAGATTTAAATGTATTTACAACCTGTTTTGTTGTTTTCTTTTCTGCTTGAGATGGTAGCTGTGGGTATGGATAGGGATAGCAATGTTGCTCTCTGGGAGGTTGATGACGAGCTTTCTCGGGGTGGGGCGTGGAAATTAAATTAATTAATACACAAATTAAACATTGAGATGTTTAAATAAACATACAGTGTCAATCTACAACTCAATAGACAGTTTTATACTAGGTTTTACATTTTGTTTTAGGTGTCTCATTCCTTTTTACATGTACAAATATTTTGGGATGCACAAATTCTTCTCCCTCCAGGGCCAAACATGGGTAGCTAGAACTTACCAACCGTCTATACCAGTCAAATGTATTGTAAAACCAAGAGGAGCAGTAGCTTTCTCTCCATTTGCCCTGCTGACCTGCAAACTAAAGAACAGCATGACTTGACAACAATGAGCACATCTCAAACAATGAATCAGCGTTTAGGTGGAGCTCTAAGAGGGGAAACGAGGCCTTCAGAAGGTTTTTTCTTTGTTTGTTATTTGATATATGATATGCCATATGATCTTCACTGGCACTATGAAAACACTGCAGTGGTAGAGAGGCTGAGAAATCCCAGGGCGTTCCTGTCACTGACTTGTGACTTGACTTTCTTCTTGGCATTTTGACAGTTCTTCACACTGCTGTCATTCATTACCAAAGACAATTCATAGCAAATTTATTTCACATGCTTCAGTCATGGCTGATGAAAAGCACTTAAAATTAAGAGGAAAAATGAATTTGATACCAATAAAAAAGCTGTACACATCAGATTTATTAATAAAGGATATTCTTTCGGTCATGATTTTGAAGTCATCATTTTCTCCTTTGTTTAATATTGCAATAAATATCTTGGACTTTTGTAGAGGTATTATCCTACTGTGAGTTTTTTGTAGAGTTCAATTCATATTCACCTGTGAGCAAATCTCAGAGTTTCAGCACTTGTGTCAAAAGCAAGGGTTAATTCTGTGTGTCCTTGTAATATACACTGCCGGAAAAACCAGAATATTCTGTTACTTCTGTTTAGATTAGAAGTAACTGCTAGGACTTACTGTCCTTTTGTCCTATTGAAGTAAAATATTTTAAGTAGGGGGTGGAGCAGTGTGTGATGGAACTCCTGTGTGTGTGTGCCAAATCAAACCAGATAAAATCAAAGCAGACAGGGAGAAGAGGAAGAAAGGAGGGAGAAGAGGAAAAAAGAAGGGGGAGGGAAAAATACCCCATTTTTGCAAACTCGGTAAGTTGTCATGCATGGACCCCGCTCATTGGTAGCCTACTTGCAATTACATTTAATTATTTATATATGTATAAATGGATGTTGCTGGATACTTTTGCTGGCTTGGTTATATTTATATTTACTGTTTCTGTAGAACTTATGGTGACATATATTTACTGGTGTTGGGATCCTACTTTTTATCTCAACTTTGAACTTGTTACTTTTTAAGCTTTCATTTTTTTCATACAGCTCTGTCACATTAGGCTGTGTCATTTTCTAACTTTCAAGGATACTTCCCTTGATGCTGCCAGAGGAAGACTGTCAAGCTTGAAACTTTTTGTTAACCTTTTTGTTTGTTTGTTTGTTTTGTTTGTTTTCCATTTCATTTGAAGTTATCATAGTCGTTATAGTTTCCTTGCTGAGCTCGATATCTAGTCTATTCGATGGTCATGTGCGTACAGTCAGGCTGAAGTTTTTGTTTCAGCCTTCCTCTTGTTCGCCCATACTTAAGTGATCTTTTGTTCACTTGATGGATGATGGGTGATCTTCTTTAAAGGCTCATAAATCATAAATCCACATTCACGTAAACATGAGCAGAATTGTGTTTACACAGATATCAGACACCTGTTGCTGTACCTCCACACAATTTTTGAAAGACAGATTCATTTAGCACAGAATGCGAAAAAGCTCCAATAGAGAGTCTGTATTGTTTCAGAGCTGAAGTGCGCTTTTATTTGCAATAAAAGCTATGTTTTGATTTCCCTTTGCTTAAAAACACACACATTGATCTTGTTAGTACAACTGCTTAGAATTATATGAAGAGCAGTGTGAGTACTCACCTCAATAGTTACATCATGTAAACCTTTCAAAGGATATCCAGGCAGCTTTGGTGTGTCGGGATAAGGAAACTATTGTCCTGCCAGTAGTGTGAAACATGTTCTTTGCTCGGTGTGTCCCCTCTCTCCTCTGTTATCTGGTGACATTAAGCATTATTAACATCGTTATTAATGCTGTTGTACCTTAACAAATGAGTAAAAGTTCTAGTAAATGCTTTCCTTCTTTTATAAAATAAAAGTGGCTAGCTCTGACCTAATTGTGTGCAAAAAAAATTGGCATGAATTGTCTTTGGTAATGAATTACTGGACTAACAAAAACAATATGCATAACAAAAACAATGCAGCAGTCAGTAGCAGACCTTTAATAAAATAAAATCAAATAAAATCTAAAATGAGAATATATTACTGCAGAAGCTGGATCCTGTAAACAAAACAACTGAGTCACACTCACCAAGAAAAACATCCAGTGTGCCACACCTCTGATGTTGGATGAAAAAAATGCTGAAAGTTAGCTCCTGCTCGGGCTGGTTTTTTATTTTGAATGTGCCAAAAACAAAGTCAGGGAAGAGAAGTCAGTCACAGACTGTAGCAGGAACACCCTGTGTTTTTAACCGGGCTACCACAGAAGTAGACATGTTCATAGCCCCACTTATCATATCACATATCAAATAACAAAGGCAAAACTCTCTGAATGTCTAATCCTGTTTCTTTTCACAAAGGAACAAAGCAACAGAGGCCATGCATACCCACTATCTCTCTCTCTCTGGTCATGATCTTTATTTCATTTATCTATTTAGCCAGGAAGGTCCCCTTGTGCTACAACAGCTCTTCCTCCCGGTAGTCCTGGTCAAGACAGCAGCACAGCTAGGTTCACATAAAAAACAATTTCACATGATAGAGCACATAAAGCAACATGAGGGAAACAGTGACAGAAGAAAGGCATGCATGCAGTACCAGCTCTGTCCAAGCACATTCCACCTCAGGAAATATTGTACAACAGAAACAGCGGTCTGAAAAGACCTTTAAAAATATTCAAAGAAAGCAGAACTCCTAAGGTACTGATATTTTGCAGCTTGTTCCCTTTTCAAGGTGCATAAAAGGAGAGAGCAGTTTTATCAATCTCTGAGTTCCTGGGGACATGAAAATAAAAAATTCTCCAACGTTTTGGGTGAAATACCCACTTTCCGACTTCCTCAGACTGAGACAAGATGTTCAATACCATTTTCACCTCTGTATGCCCAGTGGTTCAGTTCCTACGGGTAGCATTTCCTAGTAGCTTAGCATAAAGACTTGAAGTCTATGGGAGTTGTTAGCCTGGCTCCTGGGTTCTCCTCAACAACAAAATGGTACAGCTGGTCCTGCTGCCCTGGAACAGCCTGATCAGCAGTTCACAAACACCACAGCGTGTAGCTGAGGAGTACCTCTTCAAAATACAGGAGGGTGCCCGCTGATATCCCTCGACCATTTTCAGATATTAACCCCTTCATGCCGAAAACTCCAAAAACCTAGACAAATAGGGATTTATGAGATTTCCTACAAAGAACTCAAATGAAATGTATCAAATTTACCTCCTCTACTCATGAAGGAGGTCATATACAATGTATTTTAACTAAAAATGAATGAATATTAACCATTTGCCTTTTGATATTCTTTGAGCATGTTCAGATATTGACCCCTTTATGCCTGAAACGCTCTGGGAAATCATGATTTTGTTAGGTTCTAGGTGTGGTGTGTGTTAAAAGCTGATTGACTGGCTAACAGGTATTGAAGTATGTGTGCTTTTTATTTCATATGTAATTATGTTCTTATTCTTCTTATTAAATTATTTTGTAACCATTTCATCTAAAGAATAATGTTCCTGGCGATTCCACATAATGTCATTAAAATACTCAAAAGTGCAAAATACACAAATGCATCAAATTTGTTTTCTTCAGTGTTCATTCATACAGAAGCTCATGTGCAATGAACACTTCTGATGACAGCACCCTGCGTCGATTGTGGTGCTTTGGGCATGAAGGGGTTAACATCTGAAAACGCTCAAGGGATATCCCCGGACACCCTCCTGTATTTTGAGGAGGTACCTGGCGTCTCTCCGCAGCTCATATCCCTCCGCTGGTTCTCAGCTGCTGCTCACATCAAATACAAGGCCTTGACTCTTGCCTACAGAGCAGCAACCAAACCTGCTTCTGTCCACCTGGACTCTGTCTTCCAGGTTTATGCTCCCTCCCGCCCACTTCGCTCAACCATGGAGCGGTGCCAGGTGCCTCCAGCACAACAAGAATGTAAATCAGCAGCTAGACTCCTCTCCTCTGAGGTTACTCGGTGGTGGGATGAGCTACCAAACTCCATTCAACCTGCAGACTCCTTCTCAGTCATTAAGAGAAGACATTTAGTCTTCTCTTACTCTCTCTCTCACGCAGCTCTTTAGGGAACACCTGCTCACCTGATGGACTACAGGCCAAAAGTTTGGACACACCTTCTCATTCAATGCGTTTTCTTTATTTTCATGACTATTTACATTATAGATTCTCACTGAAGGCATCAAAACTATGAATGAACACATGTGGAGTTATGTATGTTAACAAAAAAAGGTGAAAAAACTGAAAACATGTTTTATATTCCAGTTTCTTCAAAATAGCCACCCTTTGCTCTGATTACTGCTTTGCACATTCTTGGCATTCTCTCCATGAGCTTCATGAGGTAGTCACCTGAAATGGTTTTCACTTCACAGGTGTGCCTTATCAGGGTTAATTAGTGGAATTTCTTGCTTTATCAATGGGGTTGGGACCATCAGTTGTGTTGTGCAGAAGTCAGGTTACTGCACAGCCGACAGCCCTATTGGACAACTGTTAAAATTCATATTATGGCAAGAACCAATCAGCTAACTAAAGAAAAAGGAGTGGCCATCATTACTTTAAGAAATGAAGGTCAGTCAGTCCGGAAAATTGCAAAAACTTTAAATGTGTCCCCAAGTGGAGTCGCAAAAACCATCAAGCGCTACAACAAAACTGGCACACATGAGGACCGACCCAGGAAAGGAAGACCA
>OMLB01056294.1:0-21044 GCA_900302555.1 Myripristis jacobus
GCAGTTAAACATCAACAAGAAGGAGCAGAGGGCGGCTTTGTAATCATGGAGTGCTCCAGGATGGGATTACAAAAAAAGCTGTAAACCAAGTTATACAGGATAAAGTTCCACCTCCAGTCCACACTGGGGAGGTTTTAGACGAGTGGACGGACCCGAACACCTCAAATCAATTCAAGAGTGACGAGGAGCTGCCATATCTTCTCTGATGAAGTTAATTCAAAGCGTGTAGTTCTGGTTGGAGGGTAAACAGGGATGAAACTGTCTTCCCATCATGCCTGAAAGTGATTTACTCCCAGTCCTGTCCCATTTTCCTCTGATTCAGTAACATTTCTGATTATTTCTATTTATAATTACAGAATTTCAACCCAGACAAGCTACTATGGCAAATGAAACCAAGGAGAAGAGGAGAGAAAGACAGAGAGAGATAGAGGGCAGTGCAGTCTGTTTACAGCAAACAAAAACCTTAGTGCATTGCTAACCCAGAGGTTTTTTTTTAACAGTTTTATTAGACTTTCTTTTCCTGTTGCATCACAGTTTGTGAACCACAGGTGGCAGAGATTACAGTAACACTGCAGCTGGATGATTACACTGATTGCATTTTGTGCCCTCCTGCCCCGTCCCGAGGCTGCATTGTCCCGATCCCGACAGCACAATGTCCTGTCGTTTATGAACCTGCAGATGTGAGCAAACTCTCCCTTGTGTTGTTGCAGCACACTGCACAACTGCTGCGCCCCGTGAGCACAATCGATTATGGATTGGGGCTTTAAGACAGAAGTCAGTAACATTAGCCATTACCTCCACATTTAAGTGAGTATGTTGAACTGACAGTTTTTAGGCGCTGATTTGGCTATTCTCTTTTTTTCCCAGGGTTAAAATTCAAAAATATATTGAGTTAACTGAATTTTTCATAATGTTTTACTATAGCTCGGCTCTGCGTAATCAGCCTGACTCGCTGCTCCTCCTGAGTTAACAGCTCCTGCTCCCGCTCCTTCTCTCCATGCCCAGTGCGTTGCATTTTTCAAACTTGCACGGCGGGTGAAGCGGAACTGAAACTGGAGCCGCCGTCACGCTTTAAAAGAAATACACCAACCACGTGTTGTTTGCACACAATATCATTATTAATCATCCCCTCTGACATTTTGGTCTACCGGCTTCCTTCGCAACACAATAATGTTCATTAATATTAAACAGCTTCTTTCTCACAGTCATGCACCCCTAAGTGTGACTTTTTTCAAATTTCCACCCAGGACTATATTCCCGAGATACATGCATAAGAGCAATCGCAGTAAAATGCAAATATCACTGATCTATTGATTTTTCTGCCACCACCTGAACATATTAACCTAATGCCATCCGCACAGATTAATATTGCTGATACACTTTTGCCAAAACCCATGCCAAGGGAAGAGAGGAGGCCACAAAATTAAAGTGATAACTAATGGAGGAGGCACAGGCCGCAACCTGGACGCTCGGATGACACCACAGTGATTATCATACAGTAATGGGGTCCGCGCACAAGACACACACTCCCTCTCAGCATGGCTAATCACACGGCGCACATGCATGCACACACTTTCAGACGCCCCGCGGAGCAGATGCCGTCCTCCTCGATCTGACTATCGCGCTCTCTCTCTGTCCAGAATTAATTCAAATGTCAGTGCTCTGCTTCCCTTTAACATGAAATGTGTCATGTCTGATATCTTCTTTTTTTTTTGCTCGCTACTCCCATTTCATACTCTATATAATTAAAATCCGTCCTCCATTAAAATATAAAGATCAGGTAATATGAGAGGCTTTCTTACAGCGACTGAACAGTTAATTTACATGCCAGCCACACAGGAATAAACAGCTGCTTGGAGATTAGTTGTATGGAAAATCTACATTTGAAAATGTGCCAATTAATTATCAAAAGCTGTAGGGTATAAAGAGTAAATATAGATTATATCTTAGGTGGTGAATGGCTGTCTTGATATTGTTTTTGCCTCAGAGGCAAAACTGTCGTTAACGATATGTTTGCAATATCTCAATGAAAATAAAATCTTGAATGTGTTAATAAGAAAATCACACAGCGGCACAGTATAAATTGTGTCTGTGACCTGATGCTTGGTATTTAATTTCTGTTCTCTGCTGGAAAAGAAAGAAGCAAAATGTCCTTAAAGTTGTTATATAAGCATAACATGGGGATATAAGCTCTACTTTCATTTTATACCTGCACCAGAAAAATGACTCACTCCATAAAACCTTCATCCATATTGTACACTACCTTTTGTATTATGTTTCATCACAGTATATCTGCTGTGATTATAATAATAATGAAGGGCTCATAATTTGTTCACCATGTGATTATTTATTAATTCATTCAGCCTTTATTTCGTTCTCGGGGACACTGGGAGCACAAGCCCTTGTTTTCAAGTACACTGAGATTACACATAAAGAAACAATACATCATATATAGCAATTCAATATAGCGCCTTAAAGGCAATGCTTCGTGTAAGGTACTGACGAAATCGCCTAATTATACTCAAGTGAGTTTAAGTTTAACTCCATTTAGTTGCATTCAATTTTACGGTGGGCTTAATGTTGTCAAATGTTCTCTCAGTTGAGTGTAATCTGATTTCTCTGAATAGGCCTTCTGACAAATGAAGTGTACACGCAAGGCGTCTTCATCTGACTGGAGCGCACGGTGCTTTTTGTCATGCACATTCAGGTGTTTTTCTTCTCTTGCAGCAGACACCAAAACAGCCTGAACAGTAGTTTTTGAGCAACATGTGACGCCGTTTCTGCCAAAATCGCATCAAAAGGCGAACGGGCTTGATCCCGCCTCAGTGCAACAATGGCTTTAGATTTTGTCTCGCAGCTCGCATTTTCTGTTCGTGTGTTAAATGGTTCACTTACACCCACCTCCTTTCATAAACCGGACCTGAAATTTTCAGCATATGGTGTTCTTCTTTAAATAGGAACCATTAAACTCAACACGCTGCTCCCCGGTGCGTTCTCCTCCCGCAACACAGGTCCATCAACTAGATTAAAATTTCAATCCAGCGCCGGCTAATTAAGTTACTCTCGTTTGACGAAAGTCTTTTATGAGTTTTTCATTTAGTCTGGTGTTCAGTGAATCCTACTAACAGGCTACCAGCGAGTATGAGAAACTCCTCATTAAATTCTGGCATATCTCTACCAACTCCGTGGCTCAGAGGGAGGGTGGTGCCAGTGAGCGCAGCTTTCCCTGAAATCAGCAGCGGCCCTGCAGGATTCCCTGAGATTAATGACAGAGGGCACAAACTGGCATCTGGGCATCACCCCTTAGCATTAGACCTCCCATCTCCGGATGTGTTTTTTTATATACTGTCAACTACAGCGCAGCCATATGTTCCACTGCACAGCCCGGATAGGCTCAAACCAAAAGAGGGTCTGAACCTCTGACCCAAACATCTTGTCCGGTAGCGGGGAACGTCTTGTCCAGATGGTGCAGCCAACAGAAACAAGGACTAACTAAACTAAACGAACTCAACCAAAAGACCAAAATCTACTCAAGAGCCTGGCATCCGAAGATAAAGTTGCAGCCTGTATGGGATTATTATGTTATGTGCAAAGTGTGCAGATTCTCGAAAACCGCCTTTAATCACTTGTGCTCTCTGTCACTTCATAAGTAATGCTGGAGGCCACAGTCACCTGTTAACACTAAACAGATGCAGCCATTATTCCAACCATGGGACAACACATTAGCTTTTCAAAATCTACACCCTCAGCACTTCTGCGTATCCGCTTAGCTCTGCAGCCGAGTATTTTGAAAAGCCAAAGCACTGTCATGTGCCAGTAATAATGGATGCACCTGTGTCGTAATCAGTGCCTTCAGTTTATGCGTAAGTGCACATTATATTAAAACTTTATTGAGGAGTATTTCATCAAATATTTGGTGCATATGTCAACAACACATCCTGGGACAAACTCACATCCTGACTATGAGAAACCCAAATGTGATAACTGGGATACATCACAAGCTGCACTGCCTTTATATTCACATTATGATCCTATATTTTGGGTCAAAACTTCTGCTATATTGCGCCATACACGGCTTAGAGATTTGTTGCATCTGAAACGCTGAAACGTGGCTCACTTTGACTGAAAGAAATAGAGGGATCATTGAAGTTAGATAAAAATGTGTATGTTGAAATTCAAACCTAATAAATCAAACTTTAAGACCTTCAAGGCGTTTAGACACCCAAGTCTTATGCACTAATCCCTTGGCCACTCTGACTGAGATCACCCATATCTAAGTGACAAACAATACTATTTTTGCATCATATTTGAATATTTGAACGACACAGTATTATATTACAGTAGTATAATACTGGATCAGATGGATTAGGTTTTATAGATTAGATAAAACTGGATTGTGCTCATTTTTTCCCAATATCTGACCCAGTGTTGTAGGCCGACGTTAACCTGGTCCCAGTTCGGACAGCTCAGTTTGGGATCAGTGAAGCCCTAAAGCACGGTGTACCACTGAATAATGCACTACGAGCCATTTATTCAAATAAGAGCCTGGAAGTGTGAAACAAGGCAACAAGAGTGTTTCCTTCCTGATTATATCATAATGCTGCAGAAATAGAAATAGGGTCACCGGCGCTGCACACCCTCAATCCCACACAGCAGCGTCGAGGGTGCAGGGGGTCGATGGAGAGGTCATCGCTGCGTCTTGCATTATAGATAAGCAACAGAGAGGGTTTTAAAGTTCCCTGAGTGGATGGATGGACCCCTTGAGTGCCCAACTGGGTGTGTTATATATGTGTGTGTGTGTGTGTGTGTGTGTGTGTGTGTGTGAGTGTGTGTGTGTGCGTGTATAAACAAATCTTCCACAAAATCAAATCACTTTTTTTCAGACAACAAGATCGATTGATTGATCTTTTATGCTTTGACCCAATGTCTAGTCAATGATGGATGGCAGTCAGTTCCACTTTGTATCCATCTGGAATAACATTCAGAAATCTATATTTCTATTTAAAAATTCACAGCCATGCAGTGCTTTTAAAAATGATTAATCCTACATAATTTAGGCTGGGCTTGGGCTAACCTAAATGAACTGAAAATCAGTGACATTCTCCTGACTTTTTTGGCCTTGTTTTGTAAGATTGTTTTCTATCATTTCTGCTTTTTTCGACAGTGATAGTACAAGAAGACAGGAAAGGCAGGAGACAGAGAGAGAGAGGAGAATGACATGCAGCACAAGGCTTGAAATTAAACCGCTGCGGCGTGCGCTCTACCAGGTGAGCCACTGGGGCGCCTTTTTGAATGAGGAAAAACATATTTTCACAGAGACAGCTCGCCCCTAAACTCGCCTCTTCCACAATTTCACAATAAACATAATAAATGGTCAGAAGCCAGGGCAAAACAAAGCGGATGACTCACATGTTGACACGCGGTGTAAACAGATTTTGGAGAGCACCTCAGCAGGACAAACATATTTAAGAGTTGGGGTTAGTGTGTGCACGCTCATGACTCATCCAGACTTCCTGGCTCTGCTGGAGAGGCTGCTCGGTTACACATGCACCACTGGCTGAGAGACAGACGGGGGAGTCCCCTGAGACTGGGAATGGAGACGCATCTAGGCCATTGATTTTCAATGTACCTTGGGTCTTCTAATGGGCTGGCTGGAGCACACGCCCGCACTGTGCAAACCTATTGACACCCGTTTAGTCTTGTGCTGCTCTGCCTGATACACGGCTTTGAGCACTTAAAAGGCAGCACTCCACTTTGACACTCTATTCCTCCAACTTAGATCCTCTATCTCTCCCTGTGTATATTTCCCTCACTCTTCTAATCTCTCAAAGCACTTACCCACACTCTTTCTCACACCCGCGCAAACACACACACACACACATTTTGTAGACAGCCCCAACAGCGCTTGGACTAAAAACCCATTTCGCCGCCATCAGCACTTCCACCCAAAGCCTTTGAAACGCTTCAACACACCGAGCTCTTTTCTCCACTCGTTTTTTGTCATCGAGCCAGCCGCCACTCACACGGAGATGCTCTCTAGTAGCACATCTGGGTAGGCTTTCAAGGAGCCAACATGTAATTGGGGTCATAAAAGCTGCTCATGAATGAATGATGGATTGTTAAGGCAATCCTAGCCTCTGACTCCCTCCACCAGGGATAGATGGAGGGATGGATGGATGCAACAGGGGCTTTAAAAGGCAGACACTGGTTTGATATGTGGTGTGTGTGGCACTGATATGGGACAGAAGACAGTGTGCGGAAAGGGCAGCTGGAGTGTGTGTGTGTGTGTGTGTGTGTCTATATATCTACATTTATGTTTAACTTGACGTCTTTGTATGTATGTATGTTAGGGTTAGACCGATTTACCCACATATGGAGCTGATATCTGCCTTTTTTTGGATATTGAATATTGGTGTGTCCATGTCTTCCTCTCCTCTGCAACACTAAAAAAGTTATTTTCTAACTGTTTCAAAAATAGTTTTAATATTGTTTGACAGCATCTCTCTCATTTTTTACATTTTGTATAGGGCTGAGTAATAAACTTTTTAAAAATGTTTTATACTTTTATGGCACCGATCAAATTGCTTCAGTACCAGAGTATCGAAAAATGCAATGGTACCGAAGTTTAGTACCAAATGACCTGAAGAGTAAATCTCATCAGTGTTAGTGAGCCAATAAGCATGCAGCACGTTTGTACCCAAATTTAATAATGTGGGTGATTGGTTATCTAATGTTGCAGGAAAAAAACACTATTTCACACCCAGAGATGTTATAAAAATGGTTTTATAACTTGATTTCATAAAATTGGTATTGGAAAAAAAGTATCGTTCAGGTCCCGGTGTCAAAGTCAAGGTAGGAAAATTTTTGAAGAATACCCAGTCGTGATTCTGTATTTGCCATATTCCTTTATCTCAGTAAGTTTTTCTTCACATAGTAATTTCAAATTTGAAGACAGTAAATTTCAGCACAAAATATCTTAAAAAAGAAATAGAACAAACAAAAAACAACCACAAGTTGTATTATGTATGCACGTGCATGCCAATGTATCTGCAGACGTGTGTGTGCGTGTGTTTGTGTGTGTGTGACATGTTCTCACTGGCTTGTCAGGCATCCAGTACTTCTGGATGCATCGCAGAGAAAAAATGAGATTAAACCTTCGAACCTGAGCAGGAAGTTGCCTGGAGGACAGAGTTCAGGGCGGCTCACCTCGCTGCGTTCCGACCTCGTCCGGTCTGTTTTTAGACATGACACTGCAGGCTCAGCCGGTTCACTTATTGACTCTTGCCCAATTCTTTCACACGCTCACCTGTGAAGCCCGGATGTTTTGGAAGCTTGTCTTTTTCTAGCAGGAGCATCCTAGTCGGCATGGACCTGCATTTTTCTGTCAGTCAGCTGCAGAGGACTCAGGATTTAACCAAAACTAAACTAGAGAACCTGTATGGAAGCCTCATTTATGTACACATAGGGGATTTCAATATACCTATATATAAAAAATATTTGAATTTTGTGTATTTTCGTGGATAAATATGCCTAACATGTATGACAAAACATGCATCCTTCTCAATTTTTTTGAGTCACTTGCTGCTATTGTCCCATTTATCCCCATATAAGGAAAATATGTTGTTTTCATATGTGGTCATGTCACATATATATAACCATCCCCAGACTGTTTGGTTCATTTATGATTCTTTGTAACATAAATGACAGCTTTTCTCGCGTGTAGGAGCATCCACTGTATGTTTATCTGTTAGATTTCCACAGGAGAAAGAGAAGCAGATATTAAAGTGACTCTAAAATTCAAGGTTCTTTATTTATGAAAGCAGGTAACAGAACTGACAAACCCACCGTCCGCCACAAAATTTACTAGCAGCTAGAGATCATTTCACACGCTGATCTCAATCTCGACTACAGGGCCAAAACGGTCCTGCTCCAGAGAAGTAGCTAATTATTCAGCAAAACGCCCGAGGCCACTATAGATAGATAATCTTACAGATAATCCTAAGCATGAATTAAATTAGTGCATAGAATCCTTTACTACACCGCGGCACAAGAGGATCTGACCTGGGACCTCATTTACAAAACTGAGCTTGGATTTCATGGTCGGCTTGATCCACCAAACTTCATTTTTCAAACTGTTTGTCCAAGATGTGTAGAAATGACTTTGGCCTGATGGCATTTAGATAAACTACACATCTACCATCCATTTACAAATAACCTCACACTTATGGGCTCAGGCCTTTTGGTGGTCATTTATTACAATCTATACTTGCACGCCTTATAAACACAATAGGTTAAACAGTGCAAGTTCGAGGTTCTCAAATAATTATATACTTGCCAAGGTATGTAGGATGAAATTTGATTGCAGGGCATGTTCTTTATTAGGCCCAGATAATTAACTAAGAACTTAAAGGTCATGCTCAACTCTTTCCTATTTTACTTTATGACCTTTCTGAACCTCATTGTTGGCAAATTGGTTGATAATAGTCCAGAACAGATGCTTGTGAACAGCGAATTCACCTGAGACGAAGTCAGAGCAGCTCTGCCTAACGCGCGGTCCTAGAGGGCAATCAATGCCAGAGCAAAGCCACAGATATAAAATCACACTGGGATAACACACATAACAGGAAAAAAACACACACACACTCCCTCTCGTGCTTTTCCTCCCTCTTTCTCTCTTTCAACCTTCAAGGCACAGCACAGCAGCCCTCCCCTCTCTGTCCTGCCTTCTTCTCCGTCTCTGCAGCACACCAAATCTCCACAAATCGCCTTGTACATCCGCGCTTGATCTAAATCATTTGTTGCTATGTTTGATGCCAGTTGCCAGGATGGTCAGATAAAAAACAGATCTGTGGTGAGATTGCATTCAGCGCCAACCGTAGTCCATTCTCTGGCGGTTATGTCCCTCTTTTTGTCACAGCGCATAAAGACAGATTAGAGTAAGCCATGTGTGGTATCTGGAATGCTGGATGGCCAGGATGGATTGAGCCAGGAAGGGATGAAGGCAAATGGAGGCAGGGATTGAGGAACAGGAGGCTGGTGGAGGCAGAGAGCATCGTCACTGAGAATCTCCAAAAACGAGAACAAAGAGAAACTTCATTTTTATGTTGAAGTTGATGCATTTTTGACATCATCCCGTTGGGTTAGACAGGGATTCATCAGACCAAGCCTGACACAATTTCAATCCATGAAGGAGCAGGCCATCCTTCAGTTGAAGTTAAAACACGAAAAACCAACAAAAGTGGAGATTTTCATAAGACAGCGGGAATACGGGTGTAGGAAAGGTGCTTATTAGGGAAATTAAAGATTAAGTGAGAGAAAGACACACAGAGAAAGAGTGCAAGATGGGCTAATTATGTGCAAGAATGCTGAGAGGGCATTGCCTCAATAGACCGGGATTCCTGACCTTGATTCGGCTGGGAGGGAAACAGAGAGAGAGAGAGAACGCTAGCAGCAAGAGTGTTTACAAGAAAGAATGAATGAATTCAAAGGAGGGGGAAAAAAAAAACTGAGCAAAGATGCAGAGAAATGGAGAAATCAAGACAAGAACGTAGCACTCGAGATCGGCTGAGGCCACATTTTAAGGCTCATCTCACAAATGACGGTAATTTTTCGGTGGTTTTAATTCAGTCTTGGACAGCCAACACTTGGAAATGTATTTTCAAGAGCAGTCAAGCACATCAGTGCCATCATGATCTCCCTTGTTTGCATCATGTGAGACTAATTTGTTGCTGTTTTGATGGTGGTTGGTGATTGCACTGCGGTAAAATATTAGGGGAAGTTTTACTTGTGAATACTTGTGAACTTTGTTTGGCGCAGAAAATTATTTTGTTTGTTTTCAAGTGGAGACTTTACATCTCAAATATACGTATACATCTTTCTACAACATAACCTCTGCATAGCCCGGCGCATGCCTCAGTTGACTTACGTGAATACTGTTTATCAAACTGTGTCATTAGTTTCCTTATCTGTAACTTGTGGTAGTTTGAAATAATCATCACGCAGTTTTGCTCAGGTTTATGATTGCTTTCAGTCATGTAGTAATTTTTATCATATGCCCAATTGCATTTCACTAAAATGCATGAGTAATGTGTGCATCTTTTTGTTTTGTTTCTTTTTTATTCTTTGTTTTTCATGACCAGATAAAGTGATGTAAACACAAACACACACAATTACATTCATGATCTGGTCTGTGTGTCGACCCGGTCTCGACTTAGATGACCTTAACTACAACTACGGCTGATCAACATGAAAACTAAAATCAGACTACAGTTATTATGGTAGATATTACGCTTGCGATGTGATTCGCTGTTTTATTGGGAATGCAAATTTTTGAATCCAAATTTTCATTTTTACTGAAAAAAAAATGTAAAATTAAGATTTGATTTTTACTTACTACAGTTCCCTGTTAAGCCCAAACTATAATAATGCTTGGCACAAAGAAAGAAAGAACGGGACAGAGAAAGAGAAAGAGATAGGACAGCAGGAGGGCTGGGAGAAAAGATGGAGAGAAACAGACACGTGCACAGCCAGAGCGAGGGAGAAATCAAGCGAGGCGGGAGGAGGGAAAGAAGTGAAATATAGGTTAGCCTGCGAGTTGTCGCCTGTGGGAGCAGGTGAGCGCCGGGCTGTGAGGGATGGAGGGTGGAGGCTGGAGGCGGCGGCGACAGTGGGTGGTGCGCTGAGACAGAGAGTGGACGAGACAGGGGGCAAGTGTTTGGTCACACAGCGAGTGATTAATTAATTCCACTGTTTGTTTCTGTACAATGAGGCAGCGAGGAGGAGGAGGAGGAGGAGGAGAAGAGCGCTGGCACCCGGCCGAACTCTTAGCACTGGACGTGTCCTCCTCTCTCCCCTGTGCAACTCACTGCTCAGCAGGCCTCCTCCTCTCATTTCCCCTCCCTCTACTCTCATCTTCTCCTCCTCTCCTACTTCTCAGCTTGGCATCGTATCAAACTTCCTGCAAAAGTCTCAGAATAAGTGATTATTTGAAGGATTATCTCTTGGGTTGTTTATTTAATATGGGCCTTACCTTTCTCTTTTTTTTCTTTTTCTTTTTTTTGTTGATTATTGATTGTCTTGAAAATATAATTTACTTCACTTTAGAGCTTTCATACCCGCAGATCACCAAGAGAGCTGCTGCCAGCACTCAACACTGTAATGTCACCTTCCTACATCCAATATCCGGCTATGCATTGCCTGAAATTTGTGAATATTCCAATTAGTGCTGAAACAATCAGTCCATTAATCAATTTGACAGTGAATAGAAAATTGATAACGTAAGTTTGATATCCAGTTAACCGTTTAAGTTAGCCAACCTCAGAGTGTGGGAATTTTTAGTAGGTTGTGAAATCTTCCATCCAGCATCAAAAATTGCGGAAGTGTGTCAACAAAAACCAGTAGGCATACTGTAGTAAACAAAATCCTGTTGCTCCGCTTTTTCGCACAGGGCTCGAACACAGCCAACAAAGTAGAGAAGGTAACAAATGGACTGGATTATGACTACCATGTGGTATATACATAGATATAGATGCATACAAAGATATATATATTTATACATGTACATAGTGAGTGTTGAAAAGGCATGGTTTAGTCACTTTTTGGATTCAGCTGCTGGAGAGATGATGTGCTGGCCCTGCATAACTGTGGGCAGCAGCAATATGTGCAGCTCTACACTGACAAGTGACTGGACACACTCAATCTGTATGAAAAGAAAAAAAAAACTGCCCAAAAACCTTTACCACATTGATTGTGACACATTATTATGACTGCTGTAAATAAACACACTGAGCACACTGGCAGCATCTCTGCACTGCACTTTCCATTACGTGGCACTGGGTCAGTCTTCATGGGAAGTGCCCCAGATTGCTTTATAACACAAAACAACTCGGCACAACTTTAGTCCCAGTTACCGCCACACATTGGCTTTGCGTAGAATGCATATTTGCTCTTATCACAGGTTGCTATCAACTTTTATCATTTCCCTCTTCTCTTCCAAGCAGACGCCCACAGTGTTGCCCTGAGGAGGAAACAGGAGGCAACAGGGCTGATGCAAAATGTGGTCTTAATTCTGAGAACAATAAAAGGCTACAAAGAGCTCCTTTAACTCCACATTCAAGACACATTTCCTTTATTATCACTGTAATAATCTGCTGTTCTGTAAGTCCCACTGTACCAGTCAGGCCTTTCCCTTCTTATCCATCTCTGTTTCAGGTGCTGACATTCACTCCCTTTCCTCTACATAAAACTGTGGTGTTTCCAGCATACACACATTCATTAGCACCTCAATGCTCAATGAAGCTCTTTGTTACAAATCTGATTTTTTTTTTTTAAAGAGTGCTTTCGGAATAAATTTGAACTCTGAAATGACGTAACAAGTACATCTCTGACAGCAATGCAACTTCGACTGCTGAAATTTCATGGGAAAATTCGCCCTGAAAGTAGCCTGGAATTTTGGCTTTCACCCTGTCTTCCTCCAGCAGCTGTCACTTCAAACACTCAAAATAAAGCCTTTCTCGATATAGGGGGGGGAAAAAACACGCTCAACAAAACACAATTTCCTTGACTATTTGTTTGATGTCGAAGTGTCACTCACAGCCTCACTCCCACTGGTTTGCTTCACCTGCTGTCATGCAAACTGAACACATCAGCAAGCCTTGCCAGCACACACTGGATGCTAAACATTTGCCTAGCTGTCTCTTATGCATGCCTGCACTTGCCTGAGAATGAGTGCACGCACGCACGCACGCACAAACACGCACACAAACAAAAGTATGTACACAGTGAAATGAAACAGTTATTGCATAAGCAACAGGGGGCACAGAAGTAAACACATGTGGGTATTACAGGTGCTCTGACACACACACACACACACACATACACACACATAGAGCACAAACAGAAATGCACACCATCCTTGCGTGTGTGCCAAATCACTGTAATCCCCCTATTCAGTCATTAGTAAGAAAAGGCAGGCACCTAGGGGAATTCTGGTAATACTGATGTAGGTGCCAATGCACCTGTCTCCAGAGACAGACCCAGAATAGCTTGCAGGTATGCTGGGAGGCAAAACACCCGTCTCCTCATTCACGCCTATGGAGAGCTTAAGGAGGCCGGCTCAGGTCAGGCACGGATCACAACATGCCATAAACTACATCATTAAAATCTGGAACTTGTCAGGAGCCTAATTAATTATACCCTCTTGACGTTGCACCACTAAGCTCTGATTTTTTTGTTACTTTCACCTCTGCAATTTTCTTTCACCATAGCGGTACAAGACAGAAATAGATTTCTGTAAACTTTATTTATCAAGGTAACATTTGCTGAGCATGCAGGCTCTTTTTCAGCAGCACTCTGCATCACATTCGCAGAATTACATACATTCACACCTGGGAGCTGGCCGGTGCACCCACAGTGCTGTGCTGTGGCATACAAAGCAATACCTCTGACATAATGTAATAATATCTTGAATGGCATATGCTACACACACAAAATAAGTAAGTTGGTTTGTTTGTGCAGAAAATGCCTGTTTACGTGCTCTCGGTGTAATTCTGTAGCTCTGTGCGAGAAAGGCGAGTGAAACAGCCATTAATTGCGATGGGTGGTGCTCAAAGACAATTGAGCGGCCTCGCCCACTGCAGTCCCCAAGCAACACAAGCCTCAGAAACTAGCTCTTAATCTCTAGCTCGTCTAGCTGGTCTGTCTGTCTCTGTGGGTTGAGCTAAATGGGAACGGCGCATTTTCAAGTTACAGGCTGGTGTGTGAGAACAAGTTTTTAGGCCGTTGTTACGTAAGTGGAAATGAAGCAAGAACGGGCCTACGGGCTAACCAGCCTTCAAAGGGAGAAAGTTAGCTCGTATAAATAGAGTGAAAGCACCTGACCGCATGCTCTTCACACACTTAAACTGTTTAAGTGTCAGCTGCTTGAGTTAGCCGGACGGAATACAAAATGACTCCCCGCAGCAAAATCGTCAGTGGTAATTTAACTCTGAGGGTGTAAAAAAAAAAAAATCAATAGTAAAACAGTGTTTATGCTGTGGAAGTTCACATCCATCAGAGTTAACTTTTTCACAGCTGTGTCTGCTCTCTGACTGGACAAGTAACTCTCAAATGAAAAAATTTCACTGAAAAATCAACACTGGAATGTGGAATTTTCTCTGTGGCATGGATTTGGTCATTAGATGAAATCATGGCTGTGATCAGGCTAAATGTTATGGACACAGTCAATTTATGAGTGTGAGGTCATATTTTTCTGTGCCAAATGTTTCTCACTGACGAGTGTTGAATGAAGAGTTGTGTGGCCACTCATAGAGCAGATATGGACTGGTGACAACTATTCAAAACACTGGTGAGAGCAGACATGGTGATGTTCAACGATGAAATGTTTGCTGATTTCTACACCCATAAGAGACCAGCTAGTAATGTGAGTGTTGTCTGAAATGTAGTGAACCGTCTGAAATGTCATGAGATATTCCTGAGGGCTCGTCCTGACACTCTCTGGACCGATGCCTGCATGCTGCTGAAAGCTCAAAGGAGTCACGTCACTGCCTGTGTGGAGAGCCTGGGTCCCTCATGGGTCGATACGGTTCACCTCCCGTCACACCGGCATAATAATCTTGTCATATATGGCAAACTTGAAGAGTTCCTCACCTGAAGTGTCCCACATGTTCAGCTCGATCCTGTGCTTGTCGATCTCGAAACTGGCTGTGTAATTCTCAAATACAGTGGGAACATAATTCTGAAATGAGACATAGATTACTATAATTAGATCAAAGCTGATAAGCAGGTTGTGTAGGCTGCACTGCCCAATTTATTCATTTTACACTTCCGTGACTAAAGACCAGCAGCTAAGCCTGTAATATACCTTCAAGAGGGAGTCAAATTCAGGTTATTGAGATAGAGAGGAATCCTAATATGCTCTGTCAAGTCTACCAGAGGTGCAGCGATGAACATCAGAGGCAGCAGAAGGTGTGCAAGGAAAGCAGATGAGGCCGATCCTGAGCACTGAACTATTTCAAAATTCAGAGATACAGGGAGACATGCTTTGATTTTATTAGCCCCAACTGTTTGTGGGCTTAAGACAAACCTGTAGGAGCAGAAGAGGGCTTACACAAAAAAGTGTTCATGCTTTTGTATGAAATGCTCAATGTCCAGTGTCCAGGATTTCAGTTTCAGATTTTTGATAACATCCTATACTGTTGGAAATAACTTTATTATATTATTTAACGAGATGAGCGTTACTTTCAATGTTTTTCTCTAAGAACAGCCAAGTAGTTAACATCTTTCTCAATTAATAGGGATAATTAAATTAATTATCCATAAACACTTGACAGTACTCCAGTCGAAACCATTAAAACAGTGTAAAGTAAATACACATTTGCTTGCTGTCATATCTGAAGCTGTGATGCTCCAGCTCGGAGCGGATCGCACGGATGGGTGCTGATGCGCGCGATGCGTAAAAGCGCAGGGAGCTCGGTGCCCTCCGTCTGAAACACAGCAGCACGGAGCTCAGCTGGGCACGGCGAATTACACGGCCACTCGCTGTGCATTAAGCCCGAACGAGTCCGCAGTGTGTGTTTCACTGTTCATCATTCATGATGCGAAACGACCGAGCAAAAACTACTGTAAAATTGTAGTTGAAAATGCACAACAGCACTAATGATCCCTCTCCGCTGTGTGCGTATGCGCAATATATACTTCACAAATCTGTAGTTAAGATGTCAACACACTGACCAAATATTTTTTTTAAGTCATAAGTCAGCGCCTCACTTGTCGCCACAAATTTAGGAGATACAAGCGCCTTTATAGGTTTTGGTAGAAAATGACCATCAATGAAATACAGAGACTTTGTCATACTGTAAGATTTGGGTAATTGAATCAGTTATCCTTTTACTGGCAGTTATTATTTTATTAATTAATATGTTCTTACCTCTGGGTACGAGTCTTTTGCAAAAACGTGCAGGAGAGCCGTCTTGCCACACTGCGTGTCGCCGACCACCACAATTTTACAGCGGCTTACTCCCTTGCTCTCCATAATGCCCCGTGTATCAGTGCGTGGTTCTGTGCCGCTGCCTCCTTGTCATTTAGCTCTCCACAGCCTCACCAAGTTGACCCTCGACGTGTGAAACGTTGTCTCTCCTGGAGCGGGTGACTTTACATCCAGCTGCCACAACTTCAGCTCCACAGGCTGCTCCCGTCCAAACTCAGCGGCATGCTCTGCGTAATGGGAACCTGGCTCCTCGACGGGCTACAGTGAAGCCCTGGGATGCCAATGGTGACAAGGCAGCGAGAATAAAAGCAGTACATCCGGTCATATTTTTCAAAGTAAAACCCCAATAACTGATAGCGTCACAGTGTTTTGTAGTGGGTCTTTATACCACACCAAGAATAGAGATCATATCCAGCAAGGAATTTATAGTAAATGAAAATCCAACTGATATCCATCTATTTATATGACTCAAGTTGCATATCTGTATAAGAGGAAGGACGCCCATATCTTGACTATATACATTTTAATCCGTACTCATAACACTTTATGCAATACAATGGGACTTAATCAAATAGTCCAGGCTGTGAGACACTCCATCTCCACCCTGGAGAACTTGGCAAGGAAGGTCAGCAGCTACCTCAGGAGATGACTGGGATTGGCTTTAAACCTCAGCAGCATCACCCTCAGCGGCAAGAACACCGAGCTCCAGCTGCCCATGAACAGGAGCTCAAGGTGAACTGAGCAAGAGAGGTGATGCTGTACTGGGACTCTAGCAACCCAACAGACAGGACTGGTGGTCAAGACTGGGGGGAAGAGGAGAGCTGAGGATGATGTGGTGTCTGTGTGTGTGTGTCTGTAGGCTGAGTCATGACTACCACAGTGTCCTGGTGGGAAGCAGTGACTCAAGGAGGAGCTGGGAACACTAATTGGCCCAGTTTTGGGCCAATTAGCAATTAATCATGTGTGCTAATTAGAAGCTGATTAGGTCTAAAGTGCTTGCCTATATCATCTGAGAAAAAAAATCACGAGTGCTGCCAAATGTGCATACACTTGACATAATTTGGCCTTTACAGCCCAGAATAAAATGAAGGTATGACACCTTTGTGGTGTCATTACTTGTCATACAACTGGATTACACTTACTTTAGTTTTAGATAGCCTAATTAAAGCTAAGTAAGGCTACAATGTTTGTGTATATGCCAGATTTAGTAGTGCACCACTGATAACTGAATAGGGGGAAACACTGGTAGTGCACAGACAGAGGTACATGAGCCAGCAGTCAGTATTTTTCCATAACAGTAGGCTTTTATCTTGAAGGCAGAATCGCCTCGCTTTCGGTGTTACTCTGGCTGGCTTGAAATGGCTCTGGATGATGGTTTGTTCCCATCCTCTGCACCCAGATTTAACAGCCAATGACAAGCCATTCCGGGCCCAACCCTGTGTCCCTGTCACCTGTCAGGATTACAGTCCCTGTCACCCGCAGCCACAGCTGGGACTGAGTCATTTTTCAGAGGAATTAGTGGGTGTAGTGGAGGGTAAATCAATCTACTCCTCAGTTTACACACCTTTCCTCTAAAAAACGAGTTTATTCACCTCTTCCAAGCCAGTATAAATAATCTAAATTCACAGTATACAGGCTAACATAGAGGACCTTGCTGGCTTGTGACATTTTTCTAAAAAAACAACCTAAATCAATATCATCTTTAATATACTTGTTTAGCTGCTTGTTGTTCTTCTTGTACTGATTGGACTTCTGTATTTGTTATTTTCAGCTATCGCACAACACAATCAATAGTATCTAGCGCATAAACACCCATTCAATAGGTGTGTCTTTGCCTGTGTGTGCCTCTCCCTGAGTGAATGATAGCTCAGTGGAATGGAATGGTGCTAAAATGAAAATGATTATCCTGTTGATTACTTGCAGAATCTGCAACAGTCCCCTGGCAACACAGTATTCATACTTAAACAGGTCGAGGAAGACAGAGGGGGAGGACTTGTGCACACTTTCTCATGCTTCTCTTGCAGTGGTGGTAAAGGTCTGTTTTGGATTATGAGATGAATTACACATCCTGATGGGAGTACAGAAAACTCTATCCCCACCCTCAGTGTCCCTACGAAGATGTTAGTGATATAAAATGATATGGCTGAAGATGCTAAATAATTTAGAAACTTTACCAGACATAGCTACCATTCTTACGTTCTCATTCAAACATTTCTCTTCAGGCTGAGCCGCAGGTTGAACCCCACTTACAGATATGGAGAAAGACACCTTCACACACCTGTATTCTCCAGTGTTCCAAATTTAAAATGTGGTACAAAAACAGGCAGCAGCATTTAGAGGTAATAATATGGATGCAGGGTCTAATTTCAAATGCAGACAAAAAGAAAAACAAAGTAGTTATAAAAACAAATGAGTGTCTTTAAAGCTTGGGGTGATTTTGCATTAAAAATCCTCTATTTTGTGCCTGATTTTTTTTTTTGGACATTACATCATCACATTAGATCTGCTTGCAGTTGCAATTTTTTGTTGCATTGGTTATGTCTTTGTTTTATGCATCCTTGAGAGGCAAGCATCCATTTTCTGCACTTTCTCATCTCTACACTTGTGTATACGGTGAAGTTACCAATCAATAACGTGCTTTGATTTCGTTTTATTTCACAACCATAATGGAAAACTAATGAACTTATCTATATTTATACACAGTTGGGAGCTGTGTTGGAGCTACACTGCAACATGACTCCAGGATGTAGGTAAATGTAGAGTGGTGCAGGAGTGCTACTTTAATAACAGCATTTAACCTCAACAGCAAAACCACAGGGATCATTAGGTCAAAGATATAATTATAAGTATCGATCAAAAACAGCTTATACATTATCTTTTCCTTTTTTTTTTTTAACCCAGGCTGCTGCAGTAAGTACTTATATTGCAGATCAGTGAGGACATCCTGTGTTAGCTGTGCTCCTGAGTTGTTCCAGTGGGCTGCCAGCTTGATATTTCCCTTCCAGTCAAAACTGAATCACAGCACTAAAGAGATATAAATCTACACTGTAAACCCAATGTGGCACTAGTCACACTCTGGACATGTGACTATGAAATTTATCCAAAAAACACTCTGACATAAACATAAGAGTCAGTAGTTCTGTGAGCAAGAGACAGAATGGTCTTTGCCAAGTCTTTAGCTCCACCTTGTGGCCAGAGTGAGGTTAGCAGCAATGTGCTGGTCTCTCAAAACTGCTTCCTTTATATTGTGGTTGTAACTGGATGTATAAGTGGGTGACAAATTAAAAGGAAACCCCACATTAAGCGTCTTAATAAGGTGCTGGGCCACCACAAGCTGCCAGAACAGCTTCAGTGCCTCTTGGCATACATTCTGCAAAGCTCTACTGCAGGGATGAAGCTGCATTCTGCCAAAAGATACCCAGAGAGGGATATTATAATAGGGCAGCAATGAATAAACCCCTCATTACAAAGACAAATGCACATTTAAGAGTTCAATGGCACTGGACTGCAGAGATGTTGAAAAAAAGTGACGTGGTCAGATGAGTCATCCTTAACCATAAATCTGGACAAGTGGGCGCGTCCATGTGTGACGTCCACCAAGAGGACAGTGCAGGCCTGAACACTGGACCCTGACAGCGAGGGGGTCCACTGGCTGTGTTGTGCTGTGGGGGGCACTTTCCAAGCATGGTTTGGCTCCACTTGTGCCCCTAGAGGGAAAGCTCACTGCAAATAAATACAGAGTTATTCTGAGTGATCACCTTTATCCTGTGATGAATCATTTCTATCCTGATGGGAGCAGGTCTCTTCCAGGATGAAAATGCCCCCATCCACAGGCCACCAGGGCTCACTGAGCGGTTTGATGAGGATGAAAATGATGTAAATTATTGACTGTGACCTTCACAGTCAGCACATCTCAATCCAGCTGAACACCTGTGGGAGATTTTGGACTGACATGTTGGACGGCGCTTGTAGAATCTGTGTCAAAGTGCATTGTTCTGGAAGCTCATGGTGGCCCACCACCTTACTAAGACACTTTATGCTGGTTTTGTCCTTTAATTTGTCATCTGTCTGTAGCTTGTACCCTCATTCATTACTTCATCCCAAACATGAAGCCATATGTTAATGAAATCGGTTGGCAGTAAACATATGCCTTAATTAATTACTTCAATTAGGCTACAGACTCAAAAGATACAGATAATTAAAACTTTACTGCTTTTTAATTTTTTTTCTTACAGTTCACACCAAACTGAAGACTCAGTCATTATTTAGCCGACTCAACAACATGGTGAACTCTGCTGAAGTTGGTAGAGCCACCAGAACACAATGAGCCCCTGGTTCCATCTCAGCTTTCTCTCAAACTAATGAAGTTAACGGGCCCATCTGTTTACGGCTCCATAAAAGGCCTAACATGTCCATCAAATCTCTCCGATCAGCATGTGCAGCACTTAGTCAAAGTGTTTGGTAATGACTGCATTGAGTCCAAAAAAAAAAAAAAAAATCTCCAATTGTATCCAACATTTTCTCATTGCACCTTACCAGTCTGTTTGAAAATTCACAGAAATGGGTGGAGAGGATAATGACTGAAATGTTTTGGGATAAACTACTCTTTTTTTGTAGACTCTCTAATTAAAAATAAACTACTTAAGGGGGAATATGCTCTCAAACAGTTCAGCTGAAGCCAACAGTGCTGAAGTGGTGGAAGTGTAAAGGTGTGTTTGTGGCGGCAGAAGTAGCCAGCAACCTGCCAATCCTCCTCTACACATCAGAGTTTATCAAGACTGAGTAAACTTTCCAGTAAGAGATAAGAAACAAACAAACAAACAAACAAAAAAAACTCTGGCAGAAATTTAAATTTATAAGGGCATAAAATGCATAATAACTTTTGCAGTTTCTAATAACAATGTCACAATGGCACTTCACTTCTTTTCATTTGCTTTTGGTTGCATTGTGCAATCAAAAACACTGCACATGTGACTGCAGTAAGTTTAGTAGTAGAAAAACAGTGATCACCCTGTGTGTGGTATGTGTGTGTGTGTGTGTGTGTGTGTAATATAGAGCA
>OMLB01056294.1:21064-36666 GCA_900302555.1 Myripristis jacobus
CCTCACTGAGACACAGTTTAACATCTGCCCTGGACCAGAGGGGATTTACTGCAGCTATTTGGTTTCTAAAGTGAGACCCATGTTTAGTCTGTTAGTTAGTGTGTGTGTGTGTGTGTGTGTGTGTGTGTGTGTGTGTGTGTGTGTGTGTGTGTGTGTGTGTGGTTTATGTGCATGTACTTGTGCATGCACATATTTTCCTGTGTACATATCTCCACACAGAGCCTTTGCCCATACCTTAGTGACAGCTTAATTCAAACTTATGAGTGGAAATATGAAAAAAATTAAACAGTAAACTGCAACTCTGACCTGCTGTGTGTCTCTATATTAAACACGGAATTTTCCGCCCTTTAACGTGCCTTTATCTGTCGCATCCCTCCACTTCCTGTCTGACAGACTAAACTACCATGACAAGATGAGATTGCAGCCACTCTGGCAGCATTGCGACATTTCAGGCTGGGTGGAGTGTGTGTGTGTGTGTGTGTGTGTGTGTGTAAGCATCTGTGAGTGTGTACATACTTTACGTGCATGCAGCGGGATGATAGATGCATTGCCGAGAGCCAGTTATAAAAGCACATCATCTCTCACTTGAGCAAAAGTAATCACATCCCAATAAAGCGGCAATGCAGAAGACCTCCGCTGGTGATGTTAGTTCAGCGGAAAGGAAAGTGCATGTTCACTTTAAAGTTCAGGTAACTGGAAATAGTGGAAAACTTTTGGAATACCTGGAAAATCTACCATAATAGCTTTTTTTTCCCAATAAATACCATTTTGCAAACTTGTTTTATCTAAATTAACCAACAGCATATGTGAGGTAGATGTATCAGTTGCGCACCTTTTATTTACTAGTTAATCACCGCTTGTTTTTGATTGCTACCTGCAGACAACAGGCAGGCCCCCGCTGTGGATTTATAATCTCACCTGTTGCTCCTGCTGTTATTTTAAATAATCCAAATTTTGCGACTAATAATCCACTTTCCGTGGTTTGAAGGTCGCCACGCCGCTCTGGCTCACATCTCTGCGCTCCTTGCCAACAAAACGGATCTGTCATTTTTTTGTGCTGAGTCAAGTCAGCCAGAGAGAGCGAGAAAAACACCGGAACGACAGCTTTTTCTAAATAAAGGCCTTTTCAATCAAAAAGGAAAAGGTTGTCCATTTTACATACTGACTATTCAATCAGATGTTACAGAACAATAATCTGCGCCAGAATATTGAATCATTACACTGAATATTCAATGATACTAAGCAGAAGGATTATTATTATTATGCTCATTAAAAGATAATTCTGTTTTCTATTTATTGTTTGGTGAAAGCAGTCGATTTTCTCATGACAGAGACGGAATGCTTCTTAAACTTTTTTTTTAATTATTATTATTTTTAGTTTGGATTACCTCAACAAAAACACACAACTCCGTCAATATCTGCATTTCTTTCACTTTAGTTTCAATTTACCTCTACACATATTAAATGTTGCAACAGGTTCGCCAAAGAGGGTTTTATTTTTGAAAACCCCAACCGGATGTTCCTATCATAACCGTGTAGACTTGACGCTGGTCACTTTTCGAGCAGCGCAGACACACTGGACACCACGCAGATACAGCCAGATTTTTTTTAAAAATAGGATATACGTGTGCAGTAAGTTATACTCACTTTATGACTGTAAACCTGTTTAAACTTTACAGCCTGCGATAGTACAAGCGAAATTTTTAATTTTTGCCTCCAGGTTTGCTGATAAAGTGCTTTTTTGCAAGCAACGCCCAAACAGGCACAACTAGTGAATTTTAAGCCCCGGGTAAGCGCACGTACGTCGGAAGTGGGTCTAGTCATGTCGGGCGAAGAGGCACCAGAGGCTCCGGCTCAGCAGCAGCAAACCGAGCAGGAGAAGCAACCTGATGAACCTCCGGCCGCCGCCTCGGATGCGCCGCAGGAGCCGGCGAGCAGCCCCGCGGAGGAGACGGCTCTCTCCTGCCGAGCCCTGGTGCTGACGGGCTACGGCGGCTACGACAAAGTCAAGCTCCAGGTGAAGACGCGCAGCAAGCCGCAGCTGAACGCGGGAGAGGTGCTGGTGCGGGTCCAGGCGTGCGGGCTCAACTTCGCCGAGCTGCTGGCGAGGCAGGGGCTGTACGAGCTGCTGCCCTCCCCGCCTGTCACCATGGGCATGGAGGGCTCCGGGGTCATTGAAGCCGTCGGGGAGGATGTGAACAACAGAAAGGTGAGTGTGCCCACTAAACAGTCCCAGAAAGTGCATCAACCATGTCCTCAACCTCCACCAAACACTGCACCACCTATGGGCACTTCCTTCCCAGCTGCTGAGGATGTGTTTATCACATTCACTGACATGATGTTCGGTTGGGAGGAAAACCTGCATATTGTTGGCTCTCCATAGCAATTAAGTCTGTTAAATCTTTCCTGCCAAAACATGACACCAGCTGATTTAACCCATTAGTGGGCCTCTGCTCTTCTCAAAAGATTTCCTACGTACTGAGACCAGCTGGTGTTGTGTTTGGTTGAGGAAGAGACACCTTACATTCATGGCGTCCACTGAAAACCACTGGAGACATCTCAAGCCATCTGCTGGCTACCCCGTTTGTTCATCAGAGGAATAAATTCAATAATTCACATCAATAAGTCATAATTCTACTGTCTGCATTTCAAAGTTGGGCCTCTGCCTCAGGTGTCCATCATCTTTCCATTTTATGTGGTAAAGTATGCAGAACCTGGCCAGCTATGCTTGTTAATTCAGATGATGTGAATTGAAATATATCGTGGTTGATGGAAATTTTCTCTAAACATATTCTGAATTATATGTGGAATGATTCTTTTTATGGAGGATAAAAGACCGGAGATGAAATGTAACATTACTGGGTTTGAGACATTTACAGCATTTGATTTACAGCGTGTCCTTGATGTGGTTTTTACAAGCTTATCACCAGCACGAGGGTACATTTACTTTACTTGTTGCTTGATAAGAGTTTCCCAGAGGTCAAGTGTAACAGTTTGAGAAGTTTTGGGTCAGAAAGTCTGTCCAATCGCTGTTTGGTTTGTTATCCATCTGCAGGATCTACGGGCTTTCTCAAACAGCTCCCTTCTTGTCTTCCCTACATTCATAAACCCACCTAGTAAAGAACGGAGAAATGTTATCTGACCCAGTAAAAATTTTCTTCAAGGCTTTGTGAGCTGTTCTGTATGACATTTCTGCTTTACTGGACACTGTAAAGTGGAGAGTGACAGGCAGGATGAGGAAGGATGACTCAGACTAACTGAAGTCAAACTCATGACTTAGTTCACTGTGAGTATGTGCTCTTAAAAGTCCAGTGAAAACCAGACATGTTCATTTGAAGCCATCTTGTCCCCTGTACTGTAGCTCTAGCAGGTTCTGGGAAACAGGTTTATATGTCATCCGTGGGTGTTTGTTACCTCTGATGCCAGTGGTTGTGCATTCAAGCTTTATTTTTACAAGGGAAAAAAGGTTAAAACCACAATGACACATTGCACACAACCCCCGTTGTGTTAGGTCACAGAGTTCTGATAATACTAGCCAGTTTTCGCTGGAAGGCTCAGATCCGGGTGTGCTTCTGCAGGTTTGCAACTATTGATACAAAATATTGAACCAGCAGCTTGAATGCCTTCTTAACCAAGCTGCCAACCTGCCGCCCAGCCTCTGACAGAATTGTGAAACAAGATATTGACAGGCCTGTGGGTACTTAGAGTCTTGATGCAGAACTGGAGACAATAAGCCGTGACAAGAGCCAATCTGTGTGATCTACGGGCGTGACCTTTGGAGCAGCATCAGCCCCTCTATGTGCATGTTTATTGGGAGCAGCATGCACACACTTGCATTATATTGTTTTTTTGATGTATAAATTGGACATGTGCGTTCTGTATGTTGAAGTCCACTTGCATGGCTGCACCTCCTCCCTGTCCCTGAGTGTCAGTTTGGAATTTCCCTCCTCCTCCTCCTCTTACTACACGGCCTTCCCACCCCTCCTCTCCTCCCCCCCTCCATCCTTTTCTCCATTCTCCAAGAACAAGAGTCCTATAGGGGGAGCGGTGCATTCCAACACCTCTTTTTTGGAAAGGAGCAGCAGCCCACAAGACACCAAACCACAGCACCAGAAGCAGCAGCAGCAGCATAGCGAGCAGCAGAGCAGACAATAACAGCGAGGGAAGCCCGAGTGTTTTTCGGAGAGAGAGAGAGAGGCAGAGGGGCTGGCCCGCTCTGCCTGTTTTCCTTGGGCTGCGTTGCGTCTCTTGGCTGAAGCAGCGGAGCTCTGCCAGAAGTGGACACAAGGCTGAGGCCGCTCCGCTTCACCAAACGCTCGTGAAGTTGAGACAGAGCAGATGTGTTGTTTTGGACCCCGCTCCTTTGTGACTCCGAGGAGCCAAACCTTCCCACACTCTGTTGCTGATTAATCCCCTCACACCGTGTTTGATATGTTGAAGAGGGGAACAGCAGCTTTTTTCTTAATTTTTAAAGGAACACATCAACCTTGTGGCAAATAAGCTCTTTGGCCAACTTTAGTGCAGCAGGGTGCAAAATGTGTACGGTGCTGCCATGCTACCTGGTCCATGTAAGCTCTTCAGCCCTGCCAGTCCCATCAGCGGGCTCATCTTTAAATGCATGCTGTGCAGCCAAGCTCTGATCAAACCTACAGAACTTTATTTTAAATTCTAGTGGAGAGCCTGAGTTTCCAGAGATACCAAATATGTCCTGCCGAATCACAGGGGAGTGTGCATAAAATGATGCACAAGCCATGCAGATATTTTCTGTTTGGTGTAATGGTGCAGCTGTAAAATAACGGCATCCGGGGGTTTGAATGTGCCACTCAGTTTAAGTGTGTTGTAGCTTCAATAACACTGCAATCAGTAGGTAACAAAAATCTAACTCTGAAGCTACTTAAGAGGAAATTTAAGGCACAATTTGACTGCAGGGGGTTATCATTTGTCACTGATATTGTTGCTATGAAACCGTTTTATCCTCAAACACAAAAATCACTAAAAGTGGAGTTGTGCGGTTTTCACACCAAAGCTAATTTACAAAAAATGTGGGTGATGTGACACGGGTTTTGTGTGTGTGAGTGTGATCTGTCTATTGTCACGGGTCTTTGTGCAGCAGGAAGAGGGCGTGGCCTCCATCTTGAGGCTGTATTAACAGGAAGCACCGGAGCATTCACAGCCAGATCAGCCCTCTTTCCTGTGCCCTTCAGTTTTTGGCACGTTTCGCAACACCAGTGAAATGTTTACAGCTCAGCCTCTCTGCAAAAAAAAAAAAAAAAAAAAAAAACACCCAAGGAGGAACTGCATTTCCCACAAGCCCCCGGCCCCAGCTCGTGTGGCAGTGTCTAATTAAAACGTTTCAGTGTCAGATAGTCAAAAACAAGGTTGGAAAAAAAAATGGAAACCCACCTCTTACTTTGCACTCACAGTCTCAAAGTGCAGCATTTGCTCGGCTGCTTGTATGAATTGTGCATCCACTTGATATAAACTAGTTGACATTCATTATGAAATGAATAAGCCCTGCTCTGTGCTGCTGTGGAATACCAATGGAGTGCTCCAGTCAGATAATTGAGATTGAGTTAACACCACCACCCATCATACACTCCTACACATCACCGCCAGCTTCCTCTCCCTCCTTGACTTTCTCTTCCTCCCATTTTTTTGGCGTTTCTCCCTCCTCTCCTCCCTTCCATCAAGGCGCCTTCACATCCTCATACCATCACCTCCATATCCTGTTTTTTTCCCCCCTCGCTCTTTCCTCACTGACTTGGTTCTCTGCATCCCTCCCCTCGCTCAGGTGGGGGACCGCGTCATCGTGTTGAGCCGCAGCGGCCTGTGGCAGGAAGTGGTGCTCGTGCCCGCCGTCCAGACCTTCCTCATGCCCGAGTCAATGAGCTTCGAGGAGGGCGCCGCTCTCCCCGTTAATTACCTGACCGCTTACATGATGCTGTTTGAGATGGCCAATATTAGACCAGGCAAGAGCGTGCTCATTCACATGGCAGCAGGTAAGACACGGTAAAAAAGACAAACACAAAAAAGCGCCTTATTTATCAGATTTTACCTCATGCTGTTTTAATGTGTGGGTATGTGAGGGTGTGTTTGAGCAGAGTGAATGGAAACAGCTCTATGAGAGACAGCAAATTTAATTGTATGTGAAAATAAATGACAATAAAGGCATTCAAATTAAAAAAAAAAAACCAGAAGCTTCAGTTGTTTTAGCTCAGTGTTTTTCAAAGTGGGATTCGGGGGTCATCAGGGTCCTTGAAGGGTTTTCAGGAGGTGCTCAGCAAAAAGATAAATCATTTAATTTCACAAAAATTAAATTAGACTAGAGCTTCTAAAACTAGAAGCTCTTACAATACAAAAAAAATCATGAGTGGTTATGTTTTAATCTTTGACTCTATTTGTCAAGTGTTTTAAATATGGCATCGATTTGATACCAAACACAAGCCAAAATATCCTCTTATATCATGGTGACTATGGGGAAAAATCATTTCAGGTTGGGGTTAGCAGGTTCATGGAAATCTGGAACGTGAGCAAGTTAGAAGACCTCTGTTCTAGCCCATCCGACTCGATCAGAAACAGGCACAGTCAAACATAAAAACTCAGATATTCAGTCAGAAGCCGTGTTTTCTCATGTGTCCTCAGAATAAACAAGCCCAGTGAATATTTCTGAATGCTGTGGGCATTCCAGGTCACTAATCACCTCTGTGAATGCAGCCACATGTCTGTGCAGGAAATTATCAGCCAAGAGACCATGGGTCAAAGGTCAAGATAGTGTGGGTGTGCATGTGTGTGTGCGTGTGGACCTTTTTACACGGTCGCTAGACAGCTCATTTATATAATGGCAAACTAGATCATTGTCAGGCATGGTTGCTTTGGCAACACATGACATTTCAAAAAGCTGCTCCAAGACCATGAAAGAGAAATATGTCCTGTTTATTGTAAAATATTGTCTGGAGCCATGCAACTTGAAGCACAAGGTCAATTCAGATGGGGAATGATTTTACATTTTGCTACCTGAGGCAGCAGCAACTCCATTTGCATACATACAACAATGTAAATATTATCTTTACTTTTATCATGAGAATAATTTCAGTTGTTTACACACACTGCAGGAGAAGATATGGGTAATATTAATCTTTTATGCTTTTTCACTGACTGAAAAAAGTGATTTCTCTGCTTCCCTATGGGGTACAAGCAGCCCCAGTCCTTTTCCTACTGTCATAAAGCGCAGTGTTATTGCTCCCATTAATCTTTCCCGCAGTTCAGTCACTGCTGGGGCTTGAGGCAGCAAGTCTGCATGTAAACAAAGACAGTAGCTGTAAAAATGAGCACCTTCTGGTGTATTAGACAGGTGTTATAACTTCTGATATTGTGAAATATTATATAGGCAAGTTTACCAAGAGTATGGTGAGTACAGTATTCCTCTAGTAACGTAATGGTTACTATGGTAATCTTAATTGAAGTATTAAAAGTCTGGATACGACTTAATAGTTAATAGTTTTTTCTTCATCATAGTAATATGGAAAATAAAATGTGCATTAACATAAACACTGACAAGAAAAAAGTAATACACTCAGGGTTTCTGTTCTTGGTTGTTGCCGGTCAGCTGAAGTCTTCTATACAGCTTTCTCGGGGTGAAAAGCATCACTTCCCCCTTTGAGATTTATTTTTGAGCAAATAAAATTTAAAACCTGTGTATTTTTATAGATGATTTTTAAGTTGTTCTTTTTAAAATTTCTGTTAATTTATATTATAATTTACTATACCGCTTCCATCAACCAATGAGTTTTTTAGTAACAGCGAGATGAACCCCATTCTTATTTTAGCCAAGAATTTTGATAGCTTGATCATATTTCTAGTGCCTTAATCCTGTAAGTAACAGCTACATGAGACACTCATAAATAGTTATTCATGTAATTTTTGACATGATACACTTATCCAAGCTGTGTCTATTTATTTGACCAAATTTTCCAAACAACATTTGCAATTGTTATTTGTAACAGAAAAGCATCACGGATTGACCATTTAAGGTTTTTATATAGAGTATATTGCGTCACCATCCATATCACACACCTTTCCATGCCCTTCTCATCTCAGTTCACACAGATTTTTTTTTGTAATTTTAATAGCATACTATTTCTGATACATACCATTTATATCAGTGAGAGGGAGACTCACTTGGTCATCATGTCCTTTCTTAATGAATTACCTCCCACATCTGGGTTATGCGTTCTAACTTTGCAGATCAAACCAAAGCTGCACTGTTACCTGGTTCAGGGGTTTTCTCACATTTCTTTCAGCCGCCCTCGTTATCATTTGATGTGAAATTTTGAGGTTGGAAAACGGTCTAATTGGAGCGGTCTGACATTCACCCTGAAATCAGCAAAGTAATAAAAGATGTTCTTGGTGCAGCAGCTGGGGGAGTTCAATATTTCACATCCAGTCCTCGTCCGATCGCACAGGTCAGTTAGAATAGGCATCCCAACATCCTCCATCATGGTCTAACGCTCCTCTGCATCCCGCCGCTCAAAGGCCAAGTTTCAGAGTTAGGCTGAGTGGGTGGCTGTCAGCTGACCTCTTATGAATCATCCGCATGATGCCAGGGTGAAGAACAGGGCAGGAAGCATTGCGGGCGACGCTGAACACCCAGGCAACCATCAGTTCCTAAAACCTTCCTCTGGGAGTCGGTACAGAGCCAGAAAGACCAGCACTGTTTGCTATTTCAACAGTTTCCTCCTGAGAGACACCATGCATCCCAAATAGTATCATGAGGACTCGGCCAGCCTAAAAAAAACCACAGAATCTCCCCCTTGGTGCCCTCTGCTGAACTCACTGCAATGCCACATATTTATCATTAACTAGCACTGATCGCACAGCCGTCCAGTGCGAGTGTACGCCACTTCAGACTCAGAACTCGTTACGTGAATTTCCATCTCGCTCAGTACTCACAGTACATCGCTCCAGTGCGCCGCAGCACTGCACCGTGGAAGTCAAACCTGAATGAGCTCACTCTGTGTTCACATACCAAGAAGTAGCTGCCTCATTGATTTTCTAACTCGGGCTTGGTCAATACACGAATTAAATATTTAACAGCACCGTGCTACCACAGCACTTTGTTGTTAACAAGTGGAGTTTTTAAAATCAGTGTAGTTTCACTTGAGTCATACATACTTTACGCCTCACCTCTCCACCCAAGCACCTACAAAACACTTGTGCACTTTGTTGTGTATTCTGGAGAAGAGGCTTGAAGACGCCTTTGAATTTATTTTACAGATGATATCAGTTAAAATGTGGAGTAGCTAGGCCAGTTCCAGGCTTAGATGCTAGACTGTATTTCAAAGTGCGTTCTTACCAAACTTGCAAAATATATAGAAATAACTCTTTACTCTGTCTACATATATACATCCATAGGTGGTGTGGGTGTTGCTGCCACCCAGCTGTGTCAGACGGTGCCAGATGTGACTGTGTTTGGCACGGCATCAGCTGCCAAACACGAAACCATCGTGCAAGGAGGGGTAACTCACCCCATTGACTACCGCACAAAAGACTATGTAGAGGAAATACGCAAAATCAGCCCTAAGGGTAAGATAAAAAAAAAAAACTTGAAGCATCTTTATATTTCATATTTTATAGCGTGAAGACAAAAAGATGGAGCAAAAGTTTTGTTAAGATTGTTGTTGCTGTTGTTAATACCACAAATCAGCCAGGCTTGATGTTTTTCTTAAATTCATCCTCCAGTGGAACAGTTTCTTTTTTAATCAAGTTGACACAGAGGTTTCTCACTTTCAACCCTCTCCCTTACTCTCTGTTTCGGTCTCTCTCCAGGTGTGGATGTGGTCCTGGATCCACTGGGAGGCTCAGACACCCAAAAGGGCTACGGTTTGTTAAAACCAATGGGCACACTCATCGTGTTCGGTAAGACACACATTTGTAGGCATGAAATTCATGTGCAGGTGCCGTCTTTAGTTTCCCCTGCTACCTAACTTAATTTACCCAGAGTTTAAAAGTCTAGTTTTAAAAATGTAGTTCTGGTAGTAACAGTCTGACTATTTGGCTTACAGATCATTTTGCCATTCAAGTGACAGTTTAGGAGTGGACTGACATTTCCGGTGTGAGACTCGACCTACTAACCTAGATCTCACCAGTCTCACACCTTCAAAAGGACTATCACTCAGAATGAAAATGGCAAAATTACATTCTTACATTCCTACCTCACAGTTATAGCTGTATAATTTCCTATTAGACATTCTTGTGCGACATATTTCCGTCTTCATAATCTCTCATGTTACCGTGCTAAAATTTAGCCCAGAATCAGTCAGACATAAGACATTTTATCTCCTCATCTCTTGTCTTCTTCCAGGTGCGGCCAACTGTGTGACCGGCCAGAAGAAGAACCTGCTGGCCATGGCCAAGACCTGGTACAACCAGCTCTCCATCTCCACTCTGAAGCTCATGCAGGCCAACAAGGCCATCTGCGGCTTCCACTTGGGCTACATCAGCGATGACCAGCTGATTGTCCGGACCATGGACGCGCTGCTGGAGCTCTACAACCAGGGCAAGATCAAGCCCCGAATCGACTCGTCCTACCATTTTGAGGAGGTCAGTGTGTGCAAACTGTCAACCGCGACATTTATTTTTAAACGAGCACGTATTGCATGTCCCTGTGGCTCAGTGGGTTGAGGCTCATACCATGCAACCACAACATCCTCAAATCCGGTTTGTAACCTTTGTTGCATGTCGTACTGCTTTCTCTTTTCCTGCTAAAAATAACCTAAACCAAAATGTGAAGAAATAACCCTAAATACATAAAATAAAAAGATCTAATGGTTCGACTGATTTTCCAGAAACACGTTTTTTAAGCCTTAATGCAACTCAGGATGATAAGACATCTGATGAAAGACAACATTACTCAAATGTTTGTTGATTCATTTTCAGCTGATTACAGTAATTCAGACACATAACAGACGGAGAAAAGCGGCTGATGCACATCCATCACGGGAGCAAAAAACAGGAGGACCGGTGATGCTTTTAGTGCGTCACAGAGGCTCCAAACTCCCTTTGGTGTTTTCCTCTGTTCCATCAGTCGCGTGTTGTGGCAGACGAGCAAACCTCAGTCTCCCCATCAGATGAGATGGTCTTCAGCAGCTGTTGCTAGGTGATGGATCATTGTTGCCGTGGCATCAGCCATTAAAGGGGATATCGGTGTTTCGAGTGTCACCGGCTGGGTTCAGGGACAGACAGGACTCAGAGCAAACAGGAAAGAGGCAGGGAAATAATAAGACATGGATGACTTGTGGCATAGCCAGAAATGGATTGTTCACATTTTGACTGATAAGTTATTAGTGTGTGTTCATGCATGGATATCTGTCATATGATGTATAATTACCTCAGCTGTTATCTTGCACAAATGACCCATTTTTAATTGTTGATATACCTGGGAATGTACTGTGCTGCTGTTTTTTTTTAATTTTTTTTTTTAAACAATGCAGTCATTAACTTCACTGCAGCTGCACTGACTGTTTCTCAGGGAGCCAGGCATTCACCTCTGCAGAGACTCATGCACAGCCCACAAATTCAAATCGAGACACCTTCTTTTTGTACTTTGCCTCTCTACCTTCCATCAGGTGGGTGACGCCATGAAGCGCATGCACGAACGCCTCAACATCGGGAAAGTCATCCTTCTCCCTGAGCCCAAGAAGGAGGAAGAGAAGCCGAAATCCAGCCCGGAGGCAGAAGACAAAGCGGACACGACAGAAGCGAGCGTCAGCGAAGAGAAGAAAGAAGAGGGCAGCACACAGGAAGTCAAGGCGGAGGGAGATTGAGTAAGAGTGTCCGTTTGAATAGGAGATTCAAGCACTTCCACATCGATTCGCTCTGTTCAGCTGTCCAAAAAAAGAAAACCAACATGCCGTTAATTCTTTGACTTTGTCAGTATTTTCCACAGTGTTTATGAAGAGTTGTTGTGCAATATGTCTTTAGTGTATTCCAGGGTTGGGCAGTATTCTAATTTTAAAAAAAAAAGAAAAGCAACTGTATTCCATTACTTTACCAAGAAACAATGCATTATGATTATTTAGACTTCTGAAAAACAGTTGAGATTAATTCTGGGGCTACTTTTTAAAATGAAAATGAGGCAATTTAGCTCTAATTCAGCTCTGGTAGCAGGCGATTTACATCTTCATAAAACAAGTTACAGCACAAAAATTATGGTTAGTTGTATGCAAACCTGAACTATACTTCCAGAACGTATAATTTTTCACTTCCTCATATCTGTGCCGTTGTACGCCAAGTGATCTGAAAGTAACATAGTATTCAGAGTAATGCCCGGGATGACGCTGCTGATTACAGCTTTGATTGATGAAGTAACTGTACTGGAATACAGTTTGAAAGAAGCCGAGCCACCCATGTGTGTGTGTGTGTGTGTGTGTGTGTTGTTCTCAGATGTCGATGTGAAACCTGTTAGGAAGAGCGGTGGAGCTTTTTTGCTTGTCGAGTTTCATCGATTATGATCTACTTCTCAAAACTTGGTGCGAGGATGAGACAACACTCCCATGTCTCGTCCTGTACTTCCTGCTTCGATGAATTATCTCAGTGTATTGGATTGCTTTTTTTTCCAGTCTGATATGAATTGGGTCACTAAAACCAAAGGTCACACTCCTGAGATCGCTTTGGTGTTTGATAAACGCAGGAGAGTACTATCTTGATTGCTTGTCGCTCACGTGTGCCAAATCCAAAAAAAAAACAAAAAAAACAATGTTCACCACTGCCATCAGGCCAACTGTGAATCATAATAAGAGCAGCACGTCACACCTCGGCTTACACTCTTCCAATTAATGCCTCGCTGACCTTGTGCTGAACTTTTGTAGCACATTGTGAAGGCCAGTGGTTTACACCCTCCTCCCGGCTCTTCTCACGTGATCGATCCGCTTCTTAACCCTTACAGTGCCTCTTCAGAACCAAGATACTTACTGCCAGGTTTACAGAACGGGTGTGAGAACTCAAGGATTCCTCTTCCAAACAGGAGGAGGAAACTCGGGGTGATGCTTCCGCTTTTACCGCAGCTGTAGTTTTTCTCCTAAGCCTTGTCGTATCGTAAGGTGCTCGGTAGCTTTGTATGCTCAGTGACTCCACGCATAATATCGTTGAATTTCACTGCATATTTAGATTTCATGCTGTTAACCGTGTTCTTTTTCATTGGCTTGCATATCGCCTACCTTCAAATGAATGATCCTAAATAGCAGAAGTTGGCAGAGAGTGCAGGGGATACAGATGTTTTCCCCAGATGTGGAGGTAATTTAATGATATGACGCAGAACACAGGACAGAGACCAAAAAAAAAACCCCACACACACATTCCCCTCTCCTTGCTCTTTGGTCCTGCTTTCTATCTCTTAAATTTTCTCTTACCTCTCTCCTCCTCCAGCTCACTTTGTTTTCAGGTCTTAAAATTAATGATTACATTTCATAAGATGATTTTAGTTATTTTTGTGGCATTTTCTCAGTGACCTGAAAAAAAAAAGTATTGTTAACTTTGAGTAGCTTTCCTTCTCTGAGCATGAAGTAAGACCTGATGTGGATTTCATGTGGGATTTGGACTCTCATTCTGTTTGTGGTTCAAAGAAGTTTAATTTGCCATTTTTAAAGTTCTCTTAGTACCTTCCAGCCAATGTCAGAAGTCTTGACAGATAGTTAATGCTCCCAAGGGTAACTGGAAAAATCTCCATCTTAAGAGATAACTTCACATCTTATTTTTCTTTAAAAGTGAAAAATCTCTGCCAGCAGGATGAGATAATCCCACTCATTTCCAAAGCTAATCAACTTGTATCCAGATTTTTATTGAATCAAGCGGCATTTTCTTGATACTAGCAGGCTGATCTAATTTATTCTGCCTTGTCTCAACACATTTATTCTTGCTGCCAGATTTAAAAAAAAATAATAATAATAAAATTAAAATTAAAACAAGATTGTAAGACTGAATATGAGTTGGTGACGTGGAAATTTTTTGCAGTATAAGAAAGTGAGTGAGAATACAGCATCAACACTGCATTGTGGGTCTGCACCAGGAGACTGCACCCATAATAATCAATATCAACTGTCTACATTTAGATGTAGACAGAACAATGCCACATATGTTCATCTAGATCCATTTGGACTGACTAAAGATGTTACGCATCTGTACGACTTTTATTTAGGTCCTTAAACTGCACATGGCATGTATGACTACTCAACACAACATTATTCAACATATCAGTAAACAAAAGCCTTAATAATCTTTCAAAAAATAGCATCAAATACATAAAACAAATTCCCTTAAATTAAAATTACTTAAACATAATAGCTTATTTAAGTTGCCATGCCTAAACTTCAGTTATATTAATAATAATAAAGCCACATTATAACCTGCTACTTAACACAAACGGTATTCTGGCTACTTTGATGAAATTCAAATGACAACCAGTGATAATTATTAAGCTCTCTGACTCCTATCATGTCTAACCACATGCAGTGGGGGCCATCTAGTGGTCAGCCAAATAACTACAAAATTAAATTAACTGCTTCCCTGTATTTTCTAAGGAAAAAAAAGAAGAAAGAAATAGTCTATGTAATGCTATGCCGTTCAAAACAATCACAAACTCCTGAAAATTGTTACACCCCCATCAAATCCCACTTAATGTGCACAATCAGTTAAAATAATCTATAATGAAAACAGACCCAAGCAACAACTCGCACACTCTGTCACACACATCCTTTCTTAAAATTACAACATATTTGCAATAATCATTTTAGTTTCAGTATAATTAGAGATCATTCATTCATTTTGTCATTCTTTTGTCACTCAGTAGTCCTGATGTTTTCGACGACTGTGAACAAATGACTTGTACATTTTGACTCTAAACTCTGTGTTGTCTCGGTAGGTGGTGTTGATAAAAGATTGACGTTGACTGTATCTGTGATTGTCAAAAAAAAAAAAAAAAAAAAAGCTTTCTACTTGTTGCATTATTTACCAAGATGCTCAGTCATGCTCATATTAAGGAACATAACATTTACACTTTTTTTTTTTTTTTTTTTAAATCTAAACTTGCATTCAGTATGCCTTCTGATCTTATCTGTGTTCATGTGGCACTAACTTGTATGATGTGTTATTAAAGTGTTTTCAAATATTTTCCTTGTGAATTATTGAACCGAATCCATGCTGCTTGAAGTGGAACTATATAATCTGTAGTTTTTATTTATCCTACCAGCGACTATAATAATAGAAAAAAAACATTATCAGATTACAGCAGACGGTCACACACAGACACTTAGGTTTGGAGTTTAGATACGTCTAAGTCAGCTAAAAAAATCACCCGAAACAGATCATAATGTTAGGTTTTTGCAATCTGATTATAAATTCACTATCAGGCTGGTAAAAATTGTAATATATGCTGCATCTGTTAAAACACTAAGCATGTTAAAATACACAGCAAGTTCATATGCCAGTTTGAAATTGTTCATATTTGGTAAGATTTCTTTTGACTAACCCTCTTCACCAAAAACTAACCTGGAGGGATGGCAGGTAACCAAAACTCCTGTTCCTGTTCAGTGGCTACTTGTGACTTATGT
>OMLB01056294.1:42511-57331 GCA_900302555.1 Myripristis jacobus
ACCTTTGGTTTGTGTGAAGAAAGCTGAAAACGATAGCAGTGCCATTGTGAGGAGCGCCTTGAGAAATACAGCAAATACATTAGCCTGCCAATCATCTTATCAATCAATACAAGCTCATATGTTTTTGCCAGCATTTAGTAAAATTGTTCCAAAACACCTCTAATGCCTGATCTCACTAAACAGGAATATCATCTAAGAGGTGTCTGGCCTAAGGTTATTATAGTTTTGCATTTTTCCATTAGATTTTATTTTTTAATTCATTTTGACCTTTTGTTTTCAATATCAGTTTAGTTTTAATTAGTTTTTAAAGCAGGTTTGCGAGATTAGTTATTTTTTGAAAATTCTCAGATTTGGTTTAGTTTTTATCAGTCTCATTGTTAGCTTTATTTATTTATTTTTACCAGGGGCAAGCCTCAAAAGTCAGAAAAAGTAATATGTAATAAAAATGTATTCACTGAGGACAGACAAACTACCAAATAAATTCAGACAAAAACCAAATTTTAGGTTATTTTTGTTAGTTTTGCAAACACACAAGTTATTTTGCTTTGTAAAGCCTCATTTTTATTTTTATTTTTTCAGTTAATAAAAATGTTTCTTCACACTTAGTTTTGATCATTTCGTCAGTCTTCGTTAATGATAATAACCCTGTGTTTTTTAGGATTTTCTGGGTCCCGAGGAAGCTGCACGGCTGGCCTCGGACTCGCCCGACATGGAGTTTGAAGGCATGGGCGACTACGAGGAATCCATCTATGCTAAATGGTGGCAGCCTGAGGGGAAAGGAGATGACGGGGAGTCGAATGTGTGAACGCTGGATGTTCACACAACTAGAGAATATGTTTGAGCTTTAGAAGCAGAGAAATGTTCAGGGGTACCTAAAATCAAGGAAAGAAAGAAATGAAAAAATCATTTATGTATTTGTGAGGCAAATGTCTCGCAGGTTAATGTCACATCCACCTGAAGGACCAAAGTGAACTGTGCAGCGTCAACATAACTGTGAATTATTTCAATAAGATGAACATAAAGCAAATGTGCAATCACAATCTCACATGAGGTGCTGGTCTTGTCTTGAATGAAACAATAACAGCAAGTCTTTCACATGTCAGTTTTATTTAGTCTTTGTTCTTACAGTTTGAATGAATTATTTGGTCATTTCTGTCCATTTATTCTGATTTTTTTTTTTTGACATTAGGAAATCAGTATCAGTGTACCCTGTTCCAGAGCCGTATCCAAATCTACAGTTCAGTCACGTGAGGCTTTAAAAAATAAGAAGCTCCAGAATTTGCAAGCTCACACACGACAACAGCACAACCCAGATTGAGTCCATCACCTTATCCTGTGCACGCGAAATCTGCATGTAACTTGAGGCGTTAATTTTAAAAAACACTGGATTTCCTTTCCTTAGCTGGCATACGACCTGAAAACACATTCTGCTAGACCGAATTCATGTTGGAAACTAGGTTTTGCACAATGACAGTGATGCAGCGGCACAAACCCACCATCAAATGTCAGCACAAATGCAAATGAGAAGGTAAACTCACACTGAGAATACCAATGTCGCATGTCTATGTAATTATATAGTTGGTTTTTTATGAGCTAGAGTATGAAAATGAATCAATTCCTTTACTAACTGCTTTAATAGTGCATCCTTTTTCCCTTCTTATGTTTTCAGTCATAGGTAATTTTAGCAAAACAGTCCAAATTTTTGTAGCAGATGTGGAAATGGTACAATATGCAGCGTGGATGTTTATATACACAAATGTGCACACTCGAACATTAAGAAGTGCAATCTGTAATCAAGAGTCAGCAACATGTGATGAGAAGCAGTCCAATCTAAATGTTCATCCTATCTGTTTAAAGTTTACATGTCTACAGTATGTACACACATTCACAGGAATATGAGCAATATTTTACAGTGGATGCCATACAGTGTTAATACAAAGCCTGTTACAGTGAGCCTGCTGTTGGGTTGGACTGTAAAAAACAAGGAGTTTCACTGAAAAGACACTGATTTGCGATGGATAGCAAAGACACACAAAGCGACGAGTGAAATGCTATACCTGGACGACAGGTTTGTCTTGCTGATTTTCAGCTGTGCCACTCAGATTGTTCACAAATCACCATGTGCTCATGTACTGCAGCATATCCAAACGCTGAAAATCATTAATTTGAAAGTGAACCAGGCTTTGGATCAAAAAATTTGACCAAGTGGCTTGTCTGAAACGTGTAAATCTTGATTTTTTCATTTATGCATTACAGTCCCGGCACATTGATTCAAGTTTATTTCATAAGTTGTAAAGGCAAGTTTCACTGCTGGGTTGGTGCCGTAAGTACCAGCATACTGTCAAGTCACAAAAAAGAAAAAGAAACGACACATATAAACTACAAACGCATGCAGTTTGACAGAGACGGCCTCTGTGTTTAGGTGTTGGTATCTGGGATCCACAAGGCACAGACAGACAGAGCTCCCAGGTTTCGCAGTAAAACGACGCAGTGAGATCGGAAAATCTTGTTCCATTTTTTTTTTTTAAAGAAACCATTTATAAATATCAACTTCCAGAAAATGATTGAAAACATTTGCAATTACTAAGTGGTCGGTGGCAATAACCATTTCCAAAGCGCTGGACCCACTTCTGATTCCAGGGTCTGTTGTCTCCATTACTAAGTTTTCTATACAAACCACTTACATTTATTAAGGATATCTTGATATGGAACAGTTCATTAATATTTTTATATGGCTTATTATGGAACATTAACTTCTCATTCATGTAAAACCATTAACAATTTGCAGCCAGTAGTGTCATAATCCTGTCCATGTCGCAATTTTCCCATTAGTAAATTTTCCACACATTAAAAAACATTTTTCTCTCTCATGCGATAATTACCGTTAGCTATTAAACCAATCATGGGTGACTTTTTAGTGCATGAAATTTATTACACTATTAGCTGCAATCTGTCACTGTATTAATGTTTTTTTTACATTAAGGAAAAGTTATTACATGAGCTATTGTAACCACAGTTAAAATACAAAACTGCCAAAAGCTAGACTGAATCCAAGTCACTGGAGAAAACTGCATTGAAATTCCATGTTGATCCTGATCTCGGGCAGTGTCCCATGGAAATTTAATTATAACTTCTGCCATGAACCCACGTAGGCACTGGGTCGGGCGTAATCAAGAAAAAAAACAAAACTGAAGTGGCTCTTATTCTTTTGGAATGTACAGAGGGTTTGGACAAACGTTGGACTCGTTTTCGGGAGCAACATAGTGACAGAAAGTCTACAACACCGCGTACACCGAGCAAACATCAGAAAGACAAGAGGCAAAAAAAAAACATCCTTGAGAAGAAGTGTCTTTTTCATAAGGTTGGTTGACAGAGATGGTTTAACTCCCCAACACCTGTCTGTGGCTATCTGATAGCCACAGCAGACACACAACCAGTGGGACACAGACAGGCATTAGTATTCAGGCATTTTAATATGGATATTAATTTAAATATTTACATCGAAAGCTAGTACTGGCTGCCTTCGCCTTGAAGAGTCGACCATGTTGACCTCAATATGATGCGTCCAACTGCAATAATAGGATCCCAAACAGTGGCGGTGACCTGAGCTTTTGGCTGAGTCCATCCTTGAGCATTAAATAGCGTATAGTAGATACAGAGCTAAGAGTTCAAGTATAATTAAAGGGACGCTGTGACATTTTAAATTTAGTCCCTATTCTCCCCCAGGTACTTGCCACATGATGAGAAAAGGTCTGCACGTGCACTTTGACGGCAATCAAACAATGTGGAAACCTTTTTTTTTTTTTTCCTTCCTGAATCAAGAATGTCACCAAGTTCTGTTTCGCGAAAGTGAAGTAGCGAGGCAGAGACCTTCGGCAGACAAGCTCCTGTGTCTGAAAGTGACAGACTACAACGCAAAATGTCAACGGATTCCTTTAATGCTACCGTCAGCTGACTGGCAGTGTAACTTGGGCCACCTCTTCTAGCACCTGTGCTCATTGTGCAGTAACATGTTCTCGGTGACATGAAGTTCCTCTACACGACCTGTGCACGCTCCCAGCACAAGGTAGAGGAACGGCGCGGTGCACACACATGCCACGGTGTCAGACTAAAGAACATTTTGAAAGAGCGCGAAACCTCATTTTTTTCTTATCTCATGGTGAAAGATACTTTGCTTACATATTTAGTGCAGATAACATTAAATGGATTAGCTCAGTTACAGTTAAATCCTCAGAGGGGCAGCACAATGCCTCTTTAAATAGACTTCAAATACACTGAATTAACACTTTTAAACCAAATTTGTGAGATTTCTCAAAAACAGCATCAGTAATTAACTGAGATCAGTGAATAGAAATCTGTAAATTCCTGCTAAAGAGCTTCTTCATTGCCACAGCTCCTCAACAGCCCGGTGTCTTGGTCCACGACAGCGTCGCTTCAAGCTTGGCAGTCTCTTTCAGAGGCATGGACGAACCGTCTCACATTCACGCATCTTTTCTTTCACTACAGTGGGTGGTTAAGCCCAAAGACACCCAAATCCAGGCAGGTGGCCAACAGCAATGCTGGAGACAAACATCCACCGGAGCTCTGATTTGCGGGAAAACATACAAACTGCATGTTTAAACGTCTGAAGTCCCTCTTGCTAAAGCGACAAGCTCCAAAACAAGCGGCTGTAGGCTTGCAGGATGAGATGCAGAGGAGCCCGGTGGTCTGCTCTTTTGCACTTGTGCTTCCAGTCAGAGCGGCAGTGAATCACTGCTGTCTAGATGAGTCAACCTCTCCTATGATACACTATGTACAACAGCACCCATGTTCAGCATACGTGTATGCATATTGAGTTTGTATATGGATTACATATCATACAGTGAGATAAAACATTCTGTGTGTGCATGTGCAAATGTCTACCTAGCTCGGCTGCAGTCTCCGTACAAAAGTATTTAAATATCAGCACAGAGACACAGCAAGCAATCACTTACTTTTCAAGCTTGAGCTATACATTCATATTAATGCATATTATGTAGGAGCACTGATTAAAGATGGACTACCACTGGATAATTAAAGCAGCATAAGAGGACAGTAAAATTATGGCTATTACTATGGGATGTAAAGGCCTACGCTTGCACACCAAAATAATCCTCATTTCGACAGATAAAATGTCAACATTCACCGTTTAGTGGCATTAACATATTCCTATTGCAGCTAATTGGCAATACTTAGCAGAGAAAAGGTTTTGGTATATTTGGACACCCAAACTGGTTTCATATGCCGTGAGGTCAAATATATTAACAATGTATTCTGGGAAGGCTTCGTTAGGAACTTTCTGAAAGTTAAAAATCGCGTCCAGACTAGGAGAACAATATAGCCTGTCGCTCGAAACAATCACTTAAAGGGGTAAAGTATAATAACAGTCGAGATGGCAGAATACCAACTGTTCAGTGGTAACCAGAGGAAGAAAAAAATGGAAAACTCCAGTAAACGCACTTGAGATAAGGGTTGGGTGTGTGTGTGTGTCCTGCACAACACACTTGGCGACCTTTCGCGTTAATTAAGTAATACAAAAAGTTAGCTGATGGAAACCTAACTTAAATGGCAATGGACGGCCATGTAGGAAACGGGAGGCGATACTGATGACGGCAAGTGGGACATTTGTGACGGGCCAATCCCTTACAGCTATTCAGATCTGGTTGGAATGTATTCACAGGATTTATGTGCCACATGGTAAGAAGTTAGGCTCTCCAAGAGGTAAATACTAATGAAGACAGCATTACTAAAATCAGAGAAGGAAACGTGAAAGGTTGGGGGAAAGGTGGGGAGTGTAACGGTGTTACACAGGAAATGGAAGACATCTTTGTTTTGTCTCCTCAGAATGAGCTGGACACACAGAAAGGAAGACAGGACAGCAGATAGACAGGACTCATCCTCCTCCGGATCTGGAGAGAAAATAGGAACAGTGGGGGAAATAAGGGAAAGACAGAAGATACAGAGAAGGAGAGAGGGAGGGGAAAGAGAGCAGTTTCAGTGCAGCTAATACAGGTTAGAAAATCTCAAGAAACAACAAGTGACTACCTCATAAAAAAAAATCACTTGTAAGAGGATTTCACCTTTTATTGCCTCTAATTTTTAAATGAAATTTACAAGTTTATCAGTGTGGTCTGTCTCAGCAGTGGGATGCAAAAGGGGAAGTCCCACCAAACGTAGCCAGTACATCTAAAAATGACTGCCAGTTGTTGTGGAATATGCAGTGAGTATAATTAAGCAAATATACATACAGTTATAGCTGAGCTAGTTCACATGTAGGTGGAGGGACTGTATGTTGTACGTCTACATGTAACTAATGGTTGAAAAATTAAAAATAAAAAAGCATGGGGGTGACGGGTCAGTGTGTGTGGGCCTGGGAATGGAAACAGGTGATAAAACACATGAGATGGCATTCTGTTGATGTTATGAACGGGGATCAACAATGATGCTCTGGTGTGAGTTCATCTGCTCATGTCGTGCTCGGCAGGATCATACCTTCCTCTCCGGATGTTTCTGGATCCACGGCGAGGCAGGGGCAGCGGGAAGAGAGCAGGGACAAGAGAGCATCAGACAACCGGCAACAGGGACAGAGCAGGTAGAAAGACAAGAAGGAGAATTAACTTTTGTGCCATGTTTGTGATCGGCAGTATGAAAAAACATGCAACAAACCCCAAGCTTTAGGAAGCAAAGCACAGAGCAAAGCCATTTCCGTGTTATTTCTTATATCTTCTATATGTTTCCAACAAAAAAATCTAACCTTTTATGAAGACATGTACCACTACCCTTACTGATCAATCTATCAATCTATCACCACACCAAGTTGTTTTTTTTTTCGTTTTTGCATGTCGCAGGCATGCTACAGCCTTTAAGTGAGCTTCTGAGTGGTGCCGTCACTGTTCCCTTTCTCCAACACAGCCACTACGTTCATTCTGCCCAAGATGACACACCATGCGCAGCTTGAACAACCAGCCCGCACGGTCTCTGGTTGTGAGTGTGGATTAGACAGCAAGCCGACAAGTCTTGAGGGTGAAGTAAGCATTCAGCAGTCAGCCGCAGGCGTGTGTGTGTTAGCTGACAGAGGAACACAGCAGGCACACACAGATGGAGGCATGCCAGAGCTCTTACTTAAATCCCCAGCCAGTTCCCCCTAGGACTATCGCTGCCAGCAGAATTGCCCCAGCAATGGAGCCTATTATGATATTGGTACCACTGGGACCTGTGGGAGTGAAGGAGTCAGCCAGTGAGGGAGGAGGGAAAAAAAAAAAAAACAGCATGTGAGAGGGTTGGGTACCAAAAAAGTGATACCTGTTTTTACCATGCCAGTATTTGGTATCAGTATCAATCTTATAGCAACAAGGTGAGCCTGCTTAAGATGTAGATTTGGCACATACTGTGAATTTGCTGTAAACTCATGTTCTTCACATATTTCCATTTCATGTTTTTTCTATATTTTACAGTCAATGTATCTGTGTCTGAGAACATCTGGTGTGTAAGTGTTAAGTTTAAGGACCTCTATTCTTATATACACTCAGTGGCCACTTTATTAGGTCCAATCCAATACAACTGTACTGCCATAAGGTTTACTTTTCTGATGCCTATAATGCTCAACTTTTCTTTTTGTCACAGTAATAGAGGTGTTCATTCAACTCTATGTTTGGCATAAGTGGTGCTGTTGTACTGGACTGCATTTTATTGAGAGGTGTTTCTACTATTCTGTCCCCCTCATGTATATAAATAGGGAGGACAAAAATTAGAAACACCTCTCAATATAAACTACAACCTCAATAAGAAACAGAGAATTAAATTGACACATTCTCCACAATGTCAACAAAAAACTGAACATTATAAACTTTCTTAAAAAGTAGAATTTATGGCAAAGCTGCTGCATTAAACTGCATTAGACTGTACAGGTTCCTTTTTTTTGTTGTTGTTATATCCTGCTACCACTCTCTTATTTCTTCTCCCAACAGGATCACTCAAATTTAAGGTCATCTTCATTTTTGACACCAAATTTTGAATCCAAAATACTTTAATCTGTGGAAAACAACGTAGCATTTGTTCTAATTTTGTAGTGGGGTTTTTTGTTTTGGTTGAGAAAGCCTGAGTGTGGGTCTGAGTCTTCAAACGCCTACGCGTCTACTTTTTCCGCTCGGAGGAGGCACATTTACAGAGGTGAGAAGTTACAGATGTTGACTGAAGGAAGGACAAACACTGTCACCAAACCGTGGCTGGTTGTTCAGAGGAGCACATGAACTCAGGGGCCGAGGCCGGGTCAGGGTGCTTACCTTTGTATTTCTCTGGGCCCTCGGGCGGTGTTGGGATGGGGATGGGGTCAAACACGCTACAGTCCTTCCCGGTGTAGTCTGGGTCACAGATACACTTCACCTCGTTACTGCAAGTCTGCGGGAGAGACGGGAGGTGCAGGGATGCTCTTTACTACCTGCAGAATATTATTTTCTGTTCCCAAATCCAAAAACAAACTTGAATTACCGCCTCACACCTGTATGTCTCTGTGAACCTGGCAAGTTGCAGATTAGATCCATGCCTGTCCAGACTTTTGTTGTGAAGACTAGTTATGACTATATTAACCATTTCCAGTGATAAACATACTGTCTTTAGCGGCTATTTTTTTTTAATAGAGGACTGATAGAGATGGTTTGATGGTCATGATAGTAGCCAGAAATTACTTCATCATGTTATCGTATTAGACATTTGTGTGGAACTTTGTCATAATTATTATATGAAGGTCACAGTGATCTTGACCTTTGATGTTTGACCACCAAAATATAATCAGTGCATACTTGAGTAGTGGGCATTTGCGCCAAATTTGGGAGAAAAAAATAGAAATTCCTCCAGGCATCCCTGAGATATCAAGTTCACGAAAACAGGACGGGCATGAGGTGACAGTGACCTTGACCTGCAAAATCAATATTTGAAGATGTCAAGGCGTTCCTGAGACATCGTGTTGACGAAAATGGGAAGTACGGACAGACAACGTGAAAACTCACCCCGTGGTGGGAGCAGATGCGTGAGGAGGAGGAGCCAGGGCAGATGCTGAGGTTGAAGGTGGTGACGGGGAGGCAGCGGCGCTCCAGACACATCATATTTGGCCCACACGGCGTTCCGTCCTCGACGTAGCCCATGTCCGAGCCGTCCTCCAGCACTGCATGGCCGCCCCTGTCAACAGCAGAGGTCAGTTGGTCTATAATGCATCAACTATTTATCTTCACTCATTACGTGACTCTAGATGCTAAATTTCTCTATTCACTCACAATAAAGAGTGAACGAATAGAGGAGTTGCCGATGTCTCTCTCACTTTCTCAATCTTTCTCACACATACTTATAGAAATAAACACAGGCGGGCCAGTAGTACTATTTGACTGGTGTCAGAGGTGTCAGGTTCATGTCCAGGATCAGTTCTCCCTCCTAGACTGTGTCTGACCCTCTTCAGTGACTCTTCTCACTTTCACTTCTTTCCCCCGTCACCCTTTCACTTGGACTTTCCTTCCCTTCAGTCACTTTCACCTCCTGTTAGTTCTCTTTCATGTTGTCACTTGTCTTCTCTCAGTGCTCCCACTTTCTAACACACTGGCGTCGACAGAAGGGTTTTTCTGTCCTTTTCTGACCAAGCTGAATGAAATAATAGACAGACAAACTAAATGTGACTGAAATCCATCTCCAATTTTTTGTCTTTTCCTTGCAGGGACTCTGAGTAGCTCTCTGTAAGTCCCTAAAGGCTTTTCCTTATCTCTGGGAAATCCCGTTATGCGGTCAAACAGGCGCCTAACCCTCTCTAAAAACTGGAGAAAAGCTGACTGACCTGCAGTCAAGGTATCTGTTCTGATGGTAGATGGTCAAACTGGTGATCTCCCCCTGCAGCTCTCCAAACCGAGGCTTGGCTGTCATGTTGGTGCATAGCAGGAAACCACAGAGAACATCTCTGACGGAAGGAGGAGAGAGGGTGGACAAAAAAAAATAAAAAATGAGCAAGACACTCAAAGCCAATGACTTATTGTACATTTCAGAGTGGAGCTGCAGGCGTCCTGTTCACTCACTGCTTATTGCACTGTATCCACTGGCCACTGGAGTCCCGACCACAGTTTCCTTTCTCTGTGCCTTCAGAGTTGAGTTTCTCATAGCAGAATCTGTCAGCTGTATCTGGGTCGGGAGATCACAGCATTTCACTCAGTGCACCACAAGCCAGTGACTGACATTAGTCATTTCATTTCATTAGTCATTTCACAAAAAACACAAAACAAAAATAGCGTTTTGTTTTGTTTTTTGTTTTTTTTTGCATGTGTTGCTTAGCTGCTCTAGGCATGGCTTATTGGTATTATTAGTATTCCTCATCAAAAACAATGTGTACTACTAATGGGCAAACTTATGAATAAGCTTGTGACTAGATAAACCTATTGGCTTTAACAAGGGGTGCTAAAAAAGTTACCATTAAATTCTTTCAATAGCATAAATAGGACTACAAATATTTATTTTCCTTACACTGTGAGAAATGTCTTTTTAACGGAGTATAAAAAATGTTAAGCATCCTCTTTAAGCATTATGCATTTCCTCATGGCTATTATAAAATATCTTAAGATATAAGATGTTATGAAAACCACCATTAATTGTCATGCAGTTCCTGCTGGAGCCATCAGCGGGCCACGCAGCATCATCAATTAAATTCAGTTAAACTCAATATTCAATCCAAACCTACTGTAGCCCCACAGAGTCCTGCACTGGCCATCTCTGGTTTTACACCGACCTCCATAACAACGACCCTGAGAAACATTTGGGGGTTGGGTAAGGAGATGATGAATGAGACAGAGGGAGGACACGCAGCGAGAAGGGCGACAGAAAGTGAGTTAACAAAAGTCACACTGACACAGCAAGATCCCATAGATCGTCTGTCTTTACCTGTCCGGCGTCACACATGTAGCCGTCCAGCTTGTGGACGTTATGGGGACACTGCAAGAGACAGAACATAATTCAGTTCGGTTCAAAACTGCACATTCTGTAAACAGTATATACAGGTTCAAAATAAAGGCTGTCCATTGTAATGTCTGTTTTTTTCAGAATCTGCCAACCAAATGGGCAGGAAAGCATCTTGGTGTTTTTACAGACGTGTTTGTGCCTCGAGTACCTGGCTGGAGTCTCCCATGCAGATCTCGGGAATGTCACAATCATTGACGGCATCGCGACATGTCACCCCTCTCAGCTCATACTGATGCACACAACCAAAGAGCAAGAGGGAGAGCAGGGAGCGGTGCAGAGAGGAGGAGAGAGAAAATGAGAGTTAATCAGGGCTTTTGTCAGCAGTTACAAAAAAAAAAAACATAACAAAGTGTTGAACCGAAGCAGCTCACCTTGCAGTCCCTGCAGCACAGGCCATTGCTGCACATGGCATTGTGGGTAAGCGTGCACTTCTTACAGCAGGCCCCTCCACTCCGCATGCAGTCCTACAAGTCAAAAAAACTGAAAAGCTGTAGAAGATGCTGAGCCGATGTGTGCTTTGTATCGTGTCGTTCTTGGATCCCTCTGTTTATGTCCCATCCACAATGTGTCATTCACTAATTTCCTTTGTACACTTTGGATCCACTTCTGACTCCACAGCAGTGAAAGCCCGACAAGACTATTTCAAACGTGTGTCACTTCATGTGAACAGGTCACCACACACTGAAATCCGAGCATGATCCTGGTAACAGCCAACTGGACTTTGGCTCAAGCAGGAAGAAAAAGAGAAGGAACCTGAAGAGACGCTGAGAAGTTGTTTACAAAAATTACATTATGGCTTACATCGGCAGAAATTCCTGCATCACCTGCCCCACCCTTGAGGAGCGGCTACATTTCTATTTAGAGAAATAAATCTCACAGTGATACATAATGGCAATGTGCCTGGATAAATCCAAATATGTGTACAATTGGAAATTAAGTGGTCAGTTATTCTCCAACCAAAATCTTTATCACTGCTGTAATAATATCACTTCAAAAGCTGCTTTGTAAGTGTATTTACAGTGAATTGTTCTGGATGAGAAATTGCTCTGAATGACAGAATCCTTTCTGTTAAATCTTTGCCCCGTCATACTCACACAGTCTGACCCGTCCTCGTCTGACAAGATATGAACATTGTACTGCTTTGATCTAAGCCAAAGGCAGAATTTCATTAACATGTTTTAGCAGAGGCCGTCCAAATTAAATTCTGCACAAGACAAGCACTCAAGTATCACAAGTTTTACACTCACCACTTGTGATCCACAATCACATTCCTCTCCAGTCTCTACAAATCCGTTGCCACACTCTGGTGGGTCCAGCAGCTACAAACAAACAAATAAACAGCATGATCCATCAGATGCTCAACCATGAATGTAGACCTGACAGACACCCGCAGACAAAGTCACATGCCCTCATTTTCAAATTCAATCTTTGAACCCAAGCTGTCTCAGTAAAAATTTAGAAATGTGTTCCTACATTTAGTTTATTAAACTCATAAACCCTCTGAAAGTGCCTCTCGGACGCCAGCTGAGCCTCACCTTGCTGGGCTTGTTGAAGAGACAGCTGCCGCCTCCCTGCTGGAGGAAACGCAGATACTCGTCTATACTGCAGCGAGAAAACTTCCTGGGCAGGTAGTAGCTGATTGATGTGGATGGCAGGAGACAGAAATCACTCAGTATTATGACAGCAATTCATTAACGGTAATAAACATGAAAAGTCAGGAAGAGGTAATGCTTATTGGCGCAATTGTTTGGTTTCTTTTCAGTGAGAGACATAGAAAGCATGGTTAAGCCTAGAGAGACCTCCTTTTGTATTGTTGGTTTTGTTAAAAATGTGTAAAGGCATGGATTCCACGGAAAGTTTTTGGGGGAAATTATTCTGTTGTGCACCACGTCACGCTTATTATTTTACAGTACACAGAGTGCATACCCTGTGTCCTCCATGATACAGCCCAGCCACGGGTCTGGACACCTGCAGTCTCCTAAATGCACAAACACACACACACACACTTGCATAGTCAAATGAAATCAAACTGCACAGGACAATATGTAGCATTCTCAAGTGCCTTTTACCATCATGCTCTGCACTGCTAACCTTCCACCACTTGGGGGAGCAGTTAATACAAAAAAAGGCTACAGGCAGTGTTTCACCAATCGAATGCAGACTGTATAATGCCAGACTGTTGGTTTACAATTCTACAGGTAAGATTGCATCAGCACTCTCTGCATCAGTTCTGAGAGGAAACATGCACAAGTCAGGATAATACAATGAAAACATATCAAATTTTATCCAAGACGCACGATCGTCACTAAAGGACTGGCATATTGTAGAGAAAAAGAGGGCAAACTATGAGAAGAGGAGATTGGTTTCTAAAGCAATTGTCCAATTACAGCCTATTCATTGTTTTTGAGTCGTGACAGGATCAACTGTCCTTATCCGCCACATCTCCCCTAAATCACTGCACAAGGACACAAACAGTGGCTGCGTTAAACTAACGCATTGCATCGATTTGCTGAGCTGTCCTCTTTCCTTCAAAGCTATCTGGTCTCACCTGCGCTGGGCCGCTCCTTGTTCCACATCATGCCAATGTTCTGGCCCAGGCTCTGACACAACGTGATGGCCATGGGACCCACGTTGCCATACTGGAACACACACAGAGTAACACACACCACGTCAACTAAAAACTGGTGTGAATACTCGTCTTTAATTTAATGGTTGGCGCAACTGCTACCTCGTTGACACCTCCACCCCTGGTGAGCGAGCAGATGCCCCCGATGTAGGCCGTCCCGCTGCGGCTGCTCAGGAACGTGCGGCCCCTGCAGGAGACACAGGGAGGTTTCACCAGGTGGAGGAACTCCTCTGACCAAAAACAGCAGAGCCTCATCGTCTGACCCAAAGCACACAGGCTGTGACACACTGTCCCAGGGCTTCACCCCACATTAGGCAGATGCAGTACTGCTATATCAGGTCTCAGCTCCAACATGTCAAATATGATCCAATTACCCTTTTTTGTTTCATTTCTGTAACTCAAGAGTGTCTAAAAAATATCTGATGACCATGGAACCAAGCCAAATAATTTGACAATTTGGATAATGCAGTGAGAACTGAAGGTTTCCATGGCAAGAATCAGCAATTTTTCCTAAACTCCTGATGAGATGATCTTTTGAAGACAGGGTTTCAGCAGGATCCTGACAAAATACAAACAGATTCGAGTTCTGGTCTGACGAGACTGAACCTACGAGAAGAGGTGTGTGGCATCGCTGCGATCCTTGATGCTCTCCTTCCTGTACTTCATGAAGTCACGCAGCGTGACTAAAGGGTCATCACCCACTGAGACCATGTTCTGGGTGGACCAGGTCTCCATGGCCACGAGCACAATACGGGTGTTGAGCTGCTCCTTGTAGATCTGGCCACATCAGAGAGGAAAATTACGACCAAGAAGTCTGATCCAGATTTAATTTTCAGTTGTGTTCCTGTTTTGTTTTTTTTTAAGTCGTAGTAGTTAGAAAGATCACACACAAAGTGGCTTCCAACCAGTGCTTCCTAATCTGGCCACCTCTTTATACACTGTGATGTCTTACACAAATCTTGTGTGGGTGCTTATGCAGTTTGAGTAGAGACCATGGTGATGTGCTCTCACCGCATCGGCCATGTTAACCACTGCTTTGGCAAAGTTCCTTGTCTGGCTGGCTGAGCGACGCAGCTGGACAAACTGGAGAGAAGAAGGGAGGAGAGGAGAGAAGAGAAGAGAAGAGAAGAGAAGAGAAGAGAAGAGAAGAGAAGAGAAGAGAAGAGAAGAGAAGAGAAGAGAAGAGAAGA
>OMLB01056297.1:0-13158 GCA_900302555.1 Myripristis jacobus
GTCACAGGTGTATAAAATCCCGCAGATGGCCATGCAGTCTGCTTTTATAAACATTTGTGAAAGAATGCCTTGTTTTAAAGAGCTCGTTGAGTTCCAGCCTGGGGCTGTAATAGTAATGTAATAGGATGCCACCACTGCAACAAGTCAGTTTGTGAAGTTTCTTCCCTCCTAGATATTCCACCATCAGCTGTAAGTGGTATTATTGCAAAGTGGAAGCGTTTAGGAACCACAGCAACTCAGCCACCAGGTGGCAGCACCACGTAAAGTTACAGAGCGGGGTTGCTGCGTGCTGAGGCGCATAGTGCGTAAAAGTAGCCAATGCTCTGCTGACTCAATAACTGCAGAGCTCCAAACCTCCTCTGGCATCAACATCAGCACAGAAACTGAGCGCCGGGAGCTTCATGGCGTCATGGCCGAGCAGCCACATGCAAGCCTTACATCACCAAGCACGCCAAGCGTCAGATGGAGCGGTGTAAAGCACGCCGCCACTGGTGGAAACGTGCTTGGTGGCAGTCTGATGGACGAGTCTGGGTTTGGTGAATGCCACGAGAACGTTCCCTGCCTGACTGCATTGTGCCTACCGTAAAGTTTGCTGGAGGAGGGATAACGATATGGGCTTGTTTTTCTGGGGTCGGCCTCGGCCCCTCAGTTCCAGTGAAGGGAAATCTTAATGCTTCAGCTCACCAAGAAAGCCTTACCAGAGGAGTGGAAGCTGTTCTCGCTGCAAAGGGGGATCAACTCCATATTAATGCCTATGGATTTAGAACAGGACATCATAAAAGCTCCTGTAGGTGTGATGTGTAGGTGGTCCAATACTGTTGTCCATATAATGTATTATTTCTTCTTTTTTCAGCATTTGCCATTTTGAATAGTGGGCATAATTGTAAGAGGATATTCTCATGAAGACAAATGCACTGCCAAGTTAAGCAGCTGCATCATACAGTATGAATCATGAATCCACATCCTGCATCGCTTCCTCCTTTTCCTAGACATCATTACCATGTGCAAAGCACTGCGGCTCAATGTGTATGTGTGATCCCACAAGTCTGCATCTTTTTATGATTTTTTTTTTCCTCAAACAAGGTTTATTTTAAGAAAAGAAAACTGTGTGTGCGTGTGTGTGTTTGTGTGTGTGTGTGTGTGGACAGTGGGTGGGGTTGAAAAGACAGCAAGACAGTTCATGTTTAATTTCACTATATCCATTGTTTTCTCTGTTGCTTAGTGTAATGATGGTTTGTCAGGTTTACTACATTTACACATATAAAAGCATTTTTTTTTACTTTTCATTGACGAACATTTTTCACATTATAAAAAAAACAGCAAACAAACAGCAAACAAAGGACAAGACACAAAACAAAAATAACATTATCGGATGATGATCCATATATCAGGCTCGCACATCATTTTTCCCACCGTTCTTCTCCCAGTTCTTGTTGGATCCGTATGGAGTAGGTCAGTAGGGAGTAGGGAGATGTCAGTGTTTAATCATTTTGATAAAGAGGTCACTCGTGCAACAACTTTTCAGAAACCAGTGTTTAGTAATAGCCTTTTTAATTGCTGCCAGCGAGACCTTTTTTTGGGCATGCAAGCAAATGATATCATTTCCATTATCAGTACTGGCAATTAAATGGAACATCCGTGATATTACTTTTGTCTTCTCATGCAATGAAGGAATAAGGTTATGTATGTAACATTGCAGATAACACTGGCTGCCTGTTGTATCCCTCATTAGCAGCATGGCTAACATGTACAATTCACATTTGGCAGACACTTTTATTCAAAGTGACGTACATATGAGATTTTTATGCACCACACGCAAAGTTTTATTCAGGAGAGAAGAACAATATCAAGTGTCATAAAGCTCTGGTTCTGGTCCAAAGGACAGAGGTGCTACAAGGCAGTGCAAGGAGGGAATGAATAGAGGAAGGAAGAAACTGGATTACACAATCCATTAGGTTAGAAGGTGTTCCTTAAAGAGCTGGGTTTTTAGCCTTCTCTTTAAGATTTAGAGGGACTCTGCAGATCGAATGGAGTTTTGTAGCTCGTTTCACCACCGAGGAACCAGGCGCTTCTCCATGGTGGAGCGAAGTGGGTGGGAGCCTGAAAGAGGGAGTCCAGGTAGGTAGGAGCAGTTTTGGTTGCTGGGTTGTAGGTTAGAGTCAAGTGGAGGGAACAGTGAATCAAATAAGAGTCACTATTGTTTGCACATATTTGCTGTATCTCACTCACAGTGAAGAATGTTTTTTGGAAGAAGGCTGTTGCCTTTCCAGGTGTGTAGAACTCAGATTGGACGCCGTTGTGTGTGATCTTGAATCAACAAACCGTAGTTCACCCCTGGACATTATTGGTCATAATGCCCCCCACAGGTGTGGGTTTGTAGGGCCTTACTGCACCTGCGAGTAGGTCAGAGGGACGATAGGAATAGATGACAACAGCTTCTGACCCACTTGCAGGTGCAGTAAGTACCTACTAACCTATACCTGTGGGGGTGATTATGACTGATAATGTCCACTCAGTGGTGTGGTAACTTTCGAAGCTGGTGGTCTTTCAGGAGTCTCCTAGCTTAAAATCCTAGAATGATCTTCGCAACTGCAATGGTGTAGTCATGGGGAATCGAAATGAAGAATCTTAAGCCATTAAAGCAATATCACACAAGAGGGAAGTGCTGTTATACTGAATGCCTTTCCTCACAGGTGGGTTAGACATGGTAAAATATTTCAAAACAGAAATGGAAATTTGTAAACATCTTGACATTATATATACATATATGGTATAAAAGCTTCCTGTTTCTGCACTCTTGCAGCCCTAAGCAGTGTGTCAATTTCAAATGGCTCTACTCAAAGTTAACAAATCTGTTTCCAGATTTCTGAAATCTGAGTCCATTACAGCCAGATTTTGACAGCTAAATAGGCTGCATATAAAGAATACTGTTCTTTGTCAGTTTAATAAGAAATAAAGTAATTTTGGCCACTTTTGACAGTTTGTGTCTCTTTTCTTTCTTTACAAAATGTGGCTTTTCCATTAAGGGGCTGACTATGTTTAAAATGTAAAAATATGAGATGTTAAGAGATTGAGGGTTGTAAGATTCACGCAGAATACTGATGCACTTGTTCTTGACAGTATTATAGTGGCAGCCTGTTAGTATTTATTGATATTCTGAGAGCGTCTAACTGAATTATTCCTAAATTCACATAAAAATCACTCAAGCAATATCTTTATAACTACTTCAAGACTTGAAATGAATATAATAACACAAGCATAATGCGACAAAAAGTCAGTCAGAAAAAAATCTCTGACTTATGAAGTGTTTGGGTTGAGAAATGTGTTCTGTTTCAGGGGATTGGAGAATTTCAAGATGCTGCTTCTTTCACTGCAGAGCATCTAGTTCACGGCTGCTCTGAGAGACAGTCATAAGAGGGCAAAAACTCTCCAAATGGTGGCGTTTGAAGACATTTGGTAAAAGATCTACAGATATCTTTGCTTTTGGTCCCCTGTGTCTTTTCAGTGCAAAGGGAGCAACTGTGCAATCATTGTACTTTGTCCTGAGGATTACTCAGTCGAGTGTCTGCTGTATCCAATCCAGCTGAGATGAGGCAGCTTGAGATGAGGCCACCTTTCTAGTGTTATTATGTGTTTCATTTTAGAGGTAACAGTTTTCTGTTGGAAATTGCCTGCCATAACATTGACCAGACAGCACCGGCAAAGATCATTCTGTATGATTAGCTCATTTGTTTTCATGTCTCCTTTAGGGTAAAGATTGACAGAGTTGGCACTGGTCTTAGCCACAAAATGACATTTTGCATTTATTGTTGGATTTTTTTTCTATCATGGTGGTTTTTAGTTTAATGAATGAATTAATCAAATACAGAATACTCTTCCAAACTGCATCTGTCAGGTATTTTCTGACTAATGGAACAGAGTGGATCTCATAATCAGGCCTTCATATAGATATGGATTTTAGCAATTTCTCATAATTTTGGTCCTAAAAACCGGTGGATTCTGCACATTCTTAACTGTAAGATGAAGCTTATTACAGTCCATGACTCATGACAAGATAGCTATACACAGATATGTGTATGCTAGTACACCATACCTTGTCCACTTTTTTAAAGAAGTTTGTTTGGTAATTAGGGGCAGATGGACCATATCAAATTGTATCTGACAAGCTGTGGCCCCAGCAGGCAGCCAGTGGAGCTGTATAAACTCTGAACTGTCCACATGCAACTACTGTTACTGATCAATATTTTGTTGAACTCTGTTGTCACTAAGAGGCAGAGAGGAGTTCGCCTTCTCTGTTAGATTGTTAATGAGGCAGACCTGGGCATGGTGCACAGCTTTTCAGTGTTAGTTTACTGGATAAATCTGTCAGAGAGGTCAGTCTTCACTGCTCTTTGGTTACAGCCAAAGATCCAACAGCTGAAATAATCACTGCCTCTTTCCACTGTTACAGCAGCATTCCCCATGAGGGTACAGGACAGTGGGAGGGGCTGAGTTCACCTGCAAATTCCCTTAACGGTTTCTGATGTAGGCCAGGGCGTTTTGGCAGCCATAACTGCTAGAAAAGCATCGTAAACTTCCCACAAAGATTTATGTTCAGGGAGGGTTGGAGAATCTGGGCCAAGTGATTGTTAATGATGTTTGCTATTGCCAAAGAGGCCTCTGCCCCAGTTCCTGGCATGCTGATTACCCCTTTCACTTCCCTTAATGCATCGACTCTCACTTTCTTGTTCCAGTGCTTGGATTTTATGTCTGTAATCTGGGGATAATAAATAACGAAAACCACAGTGCCCTTACAGAAAAAATAAATCCCACTGGTAAAATATCATTTAGATACCAACAACCAGTAGTGACTATAAAATGTATAGAACCATGCCATCAATTTGGAAAATGTTTATTTTGCATATGTCACTCTAGTAGGGCTGCCAGTATAATACATGGCAGTTCTATCAATAGAGCTGAATTAAATGTGCTCATTAATGAGTCCCAGAATAGTACTTCTACTGAATCCCACATTTTGCATTTATCGACTAATTGTGCTATTTTAGAGACACAACTCATTCCAAAATGATATTGTAAATACTCTTCCGTCTGGCGCTTGAAATAAAGTTCAGTCAGTCTTTCCTATAATGTTTAAAAGCCTTCTTTGATGCCTCTGAGGAACTGAGCTGCACAGAATGTATGAGAGCAAACTTCAAAAGTGTGTGAAGTGAGCACGAGGCTCTGTGCATGCAGAGACGTATTTAATGGTGAAATCAACGCCTTTGCCATCCTCGTGCATTGCTGTGTTAATATGTCAGGACACTGTGGATGTTGTACGTGTGGGCGTGGAACTCATTTAGCTTTGCGGTCCAGCTCCATGTCAATTAGATGCAGCATGTATCTTCCAGGGTTTGACCCCGGTTCTAAAGATGAACACTGATGCAATAGTCAGGCAGGCAGCAGAAATTCAGAATCATTTGATAAAGTCTTGAACTGATTAGGCCTTCCAATCTTTCAGCAGCTCATCTGAAATGTGATACAACCCAGTCAGACCAGCTGAACCAAACTAAACAGATCTGGAAATAAACTGCTCGCTGTGGCTGCTGGTTTTCTCTTTAAAATGACTGCAGGCTCCAAATATTTGCAAATAATTACTGTGACTGGATAATACTCACACACCAAGTTAAATACACTGGCTATACAGCTGAAGCTATGAAATAATTCAAAGCTGACATACAGTTTCTTTGTCTGAGATCCCCACTCATCATCTTCATATTTACATTTGCAAGGTTTACATTTATTTTTATGAGTAGTAATTAAAAAAATCATCACCTAGAATCACATTTTTTCATTTTAGCTTAAACTGTGAAAACTACTACATTATAAATTCACACCTCATACCTCATAGGAAAAGCAGCTCTTTCCCAAAGACCTGACTGCTTTTTTCTTCTTCTTTTTCTTCTTCTTCTTCTTCTGCTTCTTCTTCTTTTCATGTAAATTTCAGCAATCCATATCTTTCTGTCATAGTACCATATTTTAAAGAGCAAAACTCTACAGTAAAAGTAGTGCATAATTGCAGTACCCTAGATGTACAATGTGATATTGCCACCTCCTGGCAGTGCTTGTGAAGTATCACAGCTGTTTATTAGGGGATCATAGCCTAATTGTGCATGTTTAGTGGGGAAAATCTATCTATCTATCTATCTATCTATCTATCTATCTATCTATCTATCTATCTATCTATCTATCTATCTATCTATCTATCTATCTATCTATCTGTATTTGGTTTTTGTGTATGTATATGTATATGTGTTTGTGTGTGTGTGTAAGCTCCAACTACCACCGGCACCACTGCTGCCTTCACTCCCCACATCTTCTCTCTCAGCCATTGGTATTTTCAAGCTTCTCGTGTTCCTTCTCCCTGATGTTGCTCAGGATCGCTACGTCTATCACTCCTGCCTTCTTCTGCTGTTTGTTGACCACCATGATGTCTGGTTGATCCCCACCACAAGCCTATCCATCTGGATCTGAACGTCCCACAGGATCTTGGCTCTGTCGTTCTCATCCACCTTTGCAGGTGTCTTCCATTTTGACCCGGGGACATCCAGCCTCAATTCGGTGCAGATATTCCTGTGCACTATGCCAGCCACTTGGTTATGGCGCTCCATGTATGCTGTACCTGCCAGCATTTTGCACCCTGTTGTGATGTGCTGTACTGTCTCAGGGGTCACTTTGCACAGCCTGCACCTGGGGTCCTGCCTGGTATGGTTAGACCCCAGCTTCCATGGATCTTGTGCTCAGGGCCTGTTCAGTGCCTCTGTGCTGTCTTTCAGTCCAGCCTTTTCCAGCCACTGGTATGTTTTCTCCAAATCAGTCCCTCTTCCTCCTCCTCCTCCTCATTGGGCTTCTGCTGCTTGAGGTATTGAGGTACTTAGCAGGTCATCACTGGGGGCCATCTTCCTGAAGTATTCCTGGATCTTTGTTGTTTCATCCTGGATGGTGGCTTTGACGCTCACCAGTTGTCAGCCTCCCTTCCTCCGCTTAGTGTCCAGCCTCAAGGTGCTGGACTTGGGGCGAAACCCCACATGCATGTCTTGATATCAGTGGCCTCTATCTCCTCTTTTGGCCAGGATATTATACCAGCAGGGTATCTGATCACTGGCAGGGTGTAGGTGTTGATGGCTTGGATCTTCTTCTGTCCATTCAGCTGGCTCTTGAGGACCTGCCTTACTTTATAGAGGTATTTGGTTGTGGCTGACCTCCTTGCATCCTCCTCATGGTTTCCTTTTCCCTGCAGGATTCCAAGGTATTTGTAGCTGTCCTGCACGTCTGCTATGTTGCCTTCCGGTAGTTCAACCCCCTCAGTTGCTATCATCTTGCCCTCTTTGATACCTTCCTACCATACCTACCAGAACAGCAGGGGGGGCAGGGTATCTCCTTGGTATATGCTGCACTTGATGCTAACATGTGAAATTGGCTTTGAGTTAGTGGCTAGAGTTGTCCTCTACATTCCTATCGAGCTCGTGGTGAATCTTAGAGTCCTGTTGATGTTGTGCAGCTTCTAACATTCCAGTGTCCATGTATGGCATTGAGTTGTAGGCTGTGTGTGTGTGTGTGTGTGTGTGTGGGTGTATGAATTCTCTGCATGGATTTGTAGTCTGTGATTTGCTGCCTTGGCAGGGGTGATGATGAGTAGAGGTTATAGGTTCTGTTTGTGTCTGTCTGCAGGGAATTTTCTCAAGTCAATAAGCTCATGACAACACCTCATCACCTGACATGCTTCTATTGTCAGATGCTGGTACTTATTAGAACTGTCAGCAGGTGAAATATGTGTGTCTTTGTGTGTGTGTGTGTGTGTGTGTGTGTGTGTGTGTGTGTGTGTGTGTGTGTGTGTGTGTGTGCATAACATTAGAGATCAGAAGGTTAAAAATCACCCTTCAGTCAAAGCAGAAACTCACATCCATCATGAAGCGTAAAAAAGTACCTCATTATGACAGTTAACTCTAATGGCCAAAATCTGACTTTGGTGACACTTGGGGCTAAAGGATAGATTAAGTCAATTAGGCAGGGGGACTGAGAAATATTCGAGGCATTCTTGAAAATATTGGAACATTTGACCCTCACATAGGCACTGTAACTCTGCTTGTGTGTTTACTGAATAGATTTTAAAACAAGAGACAAGATGCCTATAACAATCAAACATGGGCCAAGAGAAAATATTATTCACCTCACATCTGTGTAGCTATCAATTTGTGCAGCTTTTTCATATGCATGTGGCAAAGCCACTCAAGCTCATAGACAAACTCAGATTCACAACTTTAGATGAAACACAATTTATTCAGCTTAGTGGAAACTGGTAGCTCAAAAATGTCAAATCAGACTCAGATGTGCAATAAGACAATTTGACTACTTGCTTTTTGCTTTTAATAAAGGCAATCAGAAAATGCACTGACACGAGTTTTAGTGTTGACAGAGCATGTTAATAATAACCAAAACAATCATAAGCAAATGCAACAAAAAATCATTAAGCCGGCTGCATAAAAACTATAATTGGCGGCCAATTTGAATTACCAAACAGCTGTGTGAGAATAATGAGACAGCACACAGGTAGGCTGTCTACCAATCTTTATTTTTTAAAACATCAGAAATTGTAAACAGGCGTTAATTAGATGATCTGACGCATCGGCTTTGTTGGGGCAGTCCTAATCTTTATACTGCATTTATGGGAAAATATCCACCCTATTCTCTAAATTCACGATTTTCCATTGCCATTGTGTCGCTTAATTTGGGCAGACAAGTGCACAACAGTCAAAGCATTATTTAAAAACTGACGTCATTTTCTACTAAAATTAAATGTCAGATGGGACACAACCTGAACTTAAAATAATGCTATTAATAGTAATAATCAAGGTTGAAATCTCGCAATCAAATTTTTCTCCTGATGATGTGAAAACATGCAGAAGTCATGCAGTGACTCCCTCCAAATAAATGCTCTTTCCTTTCTTTTTTTGCAGTATAAATTAGTTCAGCCCATGGGGTGGGCATACAAGTTAAGTGCCTCTCAGCTTTAAAACTCATCAGGAGAAGTAAGGCCAGCGGGGTATCTGGCAGAAATCGGATTAAATGATGTAACCTTTGGCCCGTGGGCGACCACACCTCAGCTGGAGGCCCAAGATTTTGAGTTTTTAATAACATGCAAAAGCTCTTCTGTGAAGGCAAAGAGAGAGAGAGCTTTCAATTCCAGATGGATGGTTAAATTTCTGTTAGTTGGCTTTTGTTTGTGGCCTTAATTAACTGCCACCACATTTGTCATTAAATAACAGGGGGAGAGTTAGCTTTGTTTGTGTTCTGTTTGCCCAGCATGTTTTGTACTATTGCTTCTTCGACCGTATTGATTCGTTTTAACATTTGGGAGACTATAACTGTAACAATAACAATACTGTGTTAAAACTTCATGAAAAAGGTTATTGTCATGTGCAAATGGAGTTTTTCAGTGCGCACTAATACGGAATGATTTACAGAACCTTTTTAAACATTAAGGCAGGGGATAATACACAGGAATCACTGTAAATGAAAGTGCTGATGATCATTTTGTCCTCCTCCAACACCTTGGAAAATGCTCATTTGTCTTTGAAACTAAGATATTTGCTGAGTTTTCTGTCCTGGGCAGCACATATGCATCTGTACTAATGTCAAATGTAAAAAAAACACACACACTCTGCAGCCAGCCTTTTATCTGTGTACATCAAGTAACATTAGTTTGTGAGATTAGGTCTCATGTGAAAGAATAGCATCTCTTCATCTGTTATGGTTTTACCTCATAGCCTACAAACAAACAACTATTGTGTACAGAGCCATGAGTGCCATACCTAAATAGCATGATGAATTGGGAAAAGGGATGTCTGCTGTTTTTGAATGTGCTGTCTCAGAAAGATAAAGCAGACAGAAAGGGCTCTGAATGTAAAGCAAGTTTCCTGGATTTGATCACATAATACTTTCAATCTACTCTTTTTTTTTATATATATAAGTAAGTCTACATAGAACAATAACAGGGAACATGGATAACATCCCAACATCCAGAGGAGAGAATTAAACTATTACAACTGTCAGTAAACCAAAAAGAATATTCCTGCGCACACCAGGATACCAGGATTGAGACTGTTTTATTAATAAATTACCTTAAAACAAAAGGAGCGAACTATGTGTTTTGCATGTTGCTTCATCAGCTTTTCTGCGTGAACAAAGATATCAGATAAACACCTAGAGGACAAAATTAAACCATTATAACTTTTAGCCTTTGGTTTCTACTAAGCACCTATAATCTCCTGCATTACACCAATTTCATAGATGCTTTATCTGAGGCACATTGCAATACTCTGAGTCCATTCATACTTTGGCACTGATATTTCCAGTGGAAACTCCTATATCCCTCGCACTGTATGGCTATTGCCATTGCAATCAAAATTTACAGTGATCACATGACAGTTTATTAATTAAAACTTGACTGTATGTCATTGTATTGATAATGCATATGCCGCTACTTTACGTTATTTATGTTATCGACATGAAAGGCAGTATGGCAGCTTTGTTTACAGGTCGAGCTTTCCTTAACGCATCTTCAGCTGTTTTGATTTTCTGTCTGCACATCACTGCCATAATGTGTTCACTGCTGAATAATGTGTATGCGCTGCAAAGGAAGCAGGCTTGCAGTTTTGAAACTGAAGGACATGTGAATAACATTCTGCTTAAATGCCAATAAATCAGACGTCAAACAGGGTCTACTGTTCACGTCCTGCACTCTTAAGATAAACCACTAAAATCTGAGTTTATGCCTTGCTGCTCGTGGAGGTCAAACAACTCTGGCCAAAAAGCCCGAACCCGCGTAGAGCTAATGTTTTCTATAGCGATCTGATGACGGCTTCTGCTTAGCTTTCTCCCCTTACTTTAGTTCAGACACACACACACACACACACACACACACACACAAATAGCTTGGAGAAGTTGTGTCCCCATTCTTGCAATTTGTGATTTACTTGTTCTACCTCTTGTTTTGATTTACCTCGGTTGTGTTTTTTTGTGCCGTTTGTTTTCTGCAAAGCACTTTGCGAGGAACCTATTTGTTAAAAGCGCTCTGCAAATAAACCTGACTTGACTTGTTTTGAGCACAATGCAGTTGCCCTGGCCATATGTTATTCTTGCTATATGGTTCCCTGCACACCTGGGGCATGCATTGCAGACACACAAATAAAAAAAAATATGATTAAATTTGACTGGTTCCACTGCGTTTTTTGGTTCTATAGTATCCCAAGAGTAAAATAAGCTGGGGAAGATGGATTTGGCTGCCTGACAGTCGTGCGTGGTACTTCTATAGATTACAGAATTTACTTTGTAAGGGTGGCATGGGAGGGGTGACTTTCAAAGTAGCTGCCGCCACCATTCCAGATTCAACCATCAAAGAATTGTCCCTGACAGAGAAGTAATGAACTAAAATAGCCTTAATGAGATCAGTGAGGCCTCGCTTGCATTTTCCCTGGGGAGCACCCACCAGCAAAAATAGACCTGATAAGCCCAAGCAATTGTTGGAACAGAGTCACTTTAGCAACACTGGGCCAAACAGTAGGGTAATGCCAAGGGAGACAATTATCAAGAGTAGATAGAGAGGGACACTGGTGTCTCGACAGATAGTAAAAACATTGATTATATTGATCGTAAACAGATGGACTTGTATGGCTTTCAACACTAGGGGAACTTGATTGGACCCTTTATCTGAAACAGTACAATCCAGCACCTCTCCTCAGATGTAGTATGAATTTATTATTACAAATGACCGCTGTAGCATGTGGCTACCAATCACTGAAAGATGAAATAATGATGATAGAGTTTGCTTGACTCTAGGTGAGCGCTGAGACTCAACAGTGGGGGCAGCTTGCAGATGGTCCATCCTGTAACACCTCATTATCCATGGATCATGTTGACTTGGTTATGCAACTTCCCCGAGCTCAAGGCACCTTACATGATGTGTATCCCTGTTAACACAGCTTCATGCTATGAAAACAACGGTGTCCCCGACAGCGGGAGAATAAAAGCTCTCCGGTTTTTGGCCTGTTGATGTGTGAGCCTGTGATAAGGCAGGCAATTCAGCTGGGAGGAGAGCAAAAATTAGCACACTCATAAACAACAAGCGAAGAAGATGAATCTCAAGTAAACACCTTAGATTCCTTTCTTTTTTCTTTGCAAAGCAGTTGGTATCTTCGGAGTGCCGGCTGAAGCGTATTTTGCTGTCATCGCAGAGAAAAATGAACATCATTTGTAAGTGATAACAGCCACGAAGAAAGACCATTAGAGTTCTTGTTCAAATGGACTAGCTCTGAATTCTTAACTGTTTGTATTCAGCGACGCTGGGAAAATACACTTCAGCTGCATGAGCAATCGAAAGCCATTCTATTTGCCGTTCTTTTGCTGAACTGAGAGTGGTACACAAGAGTGAACTGAAGCTTTTCAGTATTTCCCACCACACCATGCCCTTCATTTCTTTGTAGAGCAAGCTATATCTTTGATGCTCGAATGGTCATTTACAATAAATTAGATATAAATGTGATACGACAGAGCATCATCAAACTTCCCCTTGCCTCAAAAATAACCCTGAAGGTTATGGTATGATTCAATTCCCACTCTGCCATTGCTGCTGTCAGAAAGTTCTATTCATCTTCTTTTTCATTTTCCCTCGTAACTAGGAGCTGTCTAGGCCTGGGGGCTTTGCCTTGCAGTTTGCTAGGCTATATTTATAATTGGACGCTGTCAACAATGTCCAGTGCAGCTCAACTGCATGGTTTGTTATGGCAGCTACTATACCGGTTTCAACACTTGCCAGCTGTGAGATGTTTTGTATGTTATTTATGCAGATCTATAGGCAGTACAGACAGATTGGTTGCACCCAGGAGTTTGTGTATGGAATGAAAATCCTCTGAAAGGGATCAGAGGGCGCAGAGTGCAGTTAAAGCCAAATTCTTCCTGATAATCAAAAGCTCTAGGGGATACTACAGATTGAGAGGGCAGCATGGGCATGTGGGTACATCTAGGATGGTATGTGCACAGGCTACGTAAGAGCAAACAGACAGAACAGCAGCGTCTGTAGCCGGTGGCATGGTGGTGAAAGATTAGAAATGCATAATGAATACC
>OMLB01056297.1:13178-29678 GCA_900302555.1 Myripristis jacobus
GTTAGAATCAGCACAGCTTTTTTTTTTTTTTTTTACCAATATACTGAGAAAATGACAATCTCTGCATTCCTCATCACCACATTACTCCAGTGCATGTGAAAGGAGATCTTTGGTGTCATGATCATATATTAAATTGCCTCCCTCACTCCTGCAAATACACTGTGACTCTGACTGCTCTAACAACGCTATCACAAACCGCTCTAAAAGGTCTGAGATTCTCCATCTGCATGCCCACCAGTGTTTGTCATGCCAAAATCAGATGTACTTTTAATATAATTGAGCCATTTAGGCCTGCCCTGCTGCGCTGCTGCATAATCTCTGTACGGCTGTCCTCTTAATCAACACTAGATCTCCAGATGAGTGGTGCAGAGAGACGGATCATGACTGGGCTTGTCAGGAGTCAGAGGAGAATGCTCTGCTGGGGAAAACGTCTGACAGCTGGAGGACCTGTGTGATGAGAGAGCAGGATAGCAGGGTAGCGGGAAATAGGACAATGTCACTGCATGACTGAGAAATAAATCTGTTGACTCAGATATATAAGAGTGTACTCTGGGCTATTTTGCAGGATGAATTTTCTTGTGAGGAAATGCTTATTGCTGTAGGGATTGGCTGCAGTGCCAGACAGAGGATAATTCAGTCATATATCTGGAGTGCACTCTCAGTTCCTCCTCTCAAACACATCTGGTGACAACAGGGCTGTTTGATATAGGCACTCTTCCTCTCACACTTTAAAAAGCAGACAGTTTTTCTCCATCAAACCTGTGCACAGCCTCTCTGTCAAGACAATGCAACACACTCCCCGCTTGACATGCGAATCTCGGGATGTGACAGCTTCAGCAGGAGGTGAAAAGCAGGTGAAACTGTTGATAGCGTTTGAGACAGTGAGTATGATCTGGTCTGGGTATGCATCCATTCTCCTCTGCAAGGCATAGTGCACCACCAGGGGGAGACAAAGCCTGTCCCCATTTACAACACACACAATATAAAAAGTCCATGTTCTTTCATTTAGCTGCTCTTCTGATTGCTTTCTCTCAGTTAGGAATAGCCTGACTTACACTGCGACATGCTGTGGTGAGGGAAAAAAATAGATCATTTTAAAACATTTACCCGCTGAGCTTGAGCGTGCTGCACACGTGTTTAACCAAACAAATGCACCACTGTGCCCATTTTAAGTTCGTCAAATCACACTGGAATTGGACAAATGTCTAAAAATACGCTCCATGCACAGGTAAAAGATCACAATATTTATTTCCTTTTCTCCGCCTAAGCCAGCCTGCTGAAGTCCAACCCACGCGGTATCGTTTTGTCTCCTCAGAATGACACGAGCCACATCCATTTAAAACCTGGCAAACGCATTCCAGCGGAGATATCACCCAATCGCCTGGAAAGAGGGCGTAACTCTTCTTACTCCGGCTTTGCTGGAGTATGAAGTTTAGGTTAGTGTACAGCTGCTGCGAGAGAATGGTGCACCTCAGTACGCATAGGTGCGTGATATTTTCCAGCTCTGCTTTTATATTCTTACAACTTTAATCGCCGCACGCAAGTTTAAATTGGGGTTTATGCGCAAAGTTCAGAGTGTCTCCTTTGCGGCTTCGCACTACAAATGGCTTGGATTATTCCCCCGCATCTGCATGGGACTGGCGCTGCTTTTGTTCTGTTTGCGGTAATTCTGACAGGTGATGCAGTTACGCAGGTTTTTGACAGCTATGGATTATCGTACGCCCTAAGGTCCGAGCTGTCAGAGGATGCGATATTGGTCGCCAACAATGGGATACGCGTGCCTTTCGGAAGATCAGTTTATATTGATCCCATCAACGATTTGGTCATCCAAGTTCAGCCCGGTGATAGATGCAGCATAACAGTCCTGGACAATGATCCCTTGTCTCAAAGGCCTGGACATCTGTCTCCGAAAAAGTTTCCGTGTGAATTTGGCCCCAACGACGTGAAGTATTCCCACTTTGGCTCCAGGAGTCCCCCAAAGGATAGAGTGAGGTTACAACTCAGGTATGACACCCAAACGGACACCATTATTATACCTTTTATGATGGAGGTGGAAGTCATTTTCACCCAGCTGGAAGTGCTAACGAAAAATATGCCGCTCACTGTTGAGAAACTGCTTGGTACAAGTAACCCCATCGATAGGAAGATTTTAGAGTTCTCCTTTGATAGAAGCGCACAACAATGCAAAATAGCCTCTCTCTCCAGTGGCAGCGCACTGCCTAGGTATGGGAAACTTGTGGATGAGGGCAGTCTTGGAAAGATGGTGGACTGTGATGAATTTATAACAAAGAATATCCGCTATCAGCACACTTTTGCTGTGAAATCACCCAACAGAGATTATATTCCCATGCTTGTGGAATTACAAGATAAGGAGGGCAATTTGCTGAAGCAGGAATTTTTCCAAATTTTGGTACGAATTAAAGAGGGAGAGGAAAACACAGCCCCTAAACCCAGCTTTGTGGCAATGATGATGATGGAGGTGGACCAGTTTGTAATGACAGCAATAACCACGGATATGCTGGCTGCAGAGGATGTTGAGTCTAATCCTGATGACTTAATTTTTAACATCACATCCCCCCTGTCCTTTGAGGAGGGCTACATAGTAAGCACGGATGATAGGAATTTGCCAATAACATCATTTTACCAAGGAGACCTCAAAGATTTGAAAATAGCCTACAAACCCCCTGCGGTGGATTCGGACACTGAGCGGATTTTCCAGATTGAGTTTGAGGTTGTGGACACAGAGGGGGCTGTGTCAGACCCTTTTGCTTTCATGATTGTTGTTAAGCCTATGAATACACTGGCCCCTGTGGTGACAAGGAATACAGGCCAGTTGCTGTATGAGGGACAGTCCAGGCCTCTCTCTAGCTCACACAATCTGGAAATCAGCGACGAGGACAACTTAGACAAAGTCAGAGTCACTGTAATTGACGGGCTCAGGCATGGAGACCTAACTGTTCTGGGCTCCAGGAGGAAATTTTTCACCCCGGCTGACCTCGATGCTGGAGTAGTCATCTATCAACATGATGGAAGTGACACATACAGTGATAATATTATTTTCAGGATGACTGATGGCAAAAATGAGGTCGAGTTTCTGTTTCCCATCACCGTTGTACCAACTGATGACGAGCCTCCCATTATCAATGCAAACACCGGTTTGGTTTTATTCAAAAACCAAATGATGCCTATCTCCTCTCTCATGCTCAGTGCGGCAGACATTGACTCAGAGGATTCTACTATAAAATTCACAATCGTGTCTCCCTTTTCAACTATTGGGCAAGTGTTGCTGCGACAGGCTGAGGCCCCAGAGGACCCATCAACCTGGAGGTTTAATGCAGAGGATGAAATGTATGAGAAAGTAGTCACTGAATGGCTGCAGCAGGATATTACTGATGATAAACTGTTTTACAAGCACGTCGGACCTCACAGCACCAGCGCAGTCATGGATCAGTTTGTTTTCACAGTTCAAGATGACAATGACCCGCCTAACCAATCAGGCGAGAGCTCCTTCGTCATTAGGATTCTCCCTGTTGATGACCTCAGCCCCGAACTGTACCCTGGCACTACTCTGCAAATGACTGTGCACGAGTATCACCTTACTCACTTCCGCAAGAAATTCCTCCGTTACACTGACCTGGACTCGGAAGATAGGGATCTCAAATACACAATCACCCAACCGCCAACGGATACGGATGAGAATAACCCTGTTGTTTTGGGTTCCCTCGTATTAACTGAAAGCCCAGGCACTGAAGTGACAACATTCACTCAGGCACAAATTAATCACCATAAAATTGCTTACAAACCTCCTGACCTTGAGCTAGGAATTACTACTCGTATTTTGCAGTTTAAGTACACCGTGGAGGATATTTCTGGAAATAGCGTTGAGGGAGTTTTCACTATAATTTTGCAGCCTGTTGACAACAAGCCACCACAGATAACCAACTCTGGGTTCACTGTGCTTGAACGTGGCACCCATATCATCACAAGTGCTGAGCTAGACACCTCAGACACTGACACTGATAGCAAACAGATATCCTTTACTATCAGCCAGCCACCACTCCACGGCCAGATGCAGTTTATATTCACAGACATGACAAAAGGCGACACTTTCACTCTAGAAGATATTGGAAATGGCAGAATTTCCTACATCCACAATGGACATGAATCAACGGCTGATTCGATACAAATAGATGTCAGCGATGGTGTCCACATTGTCCCGATTACGATCAAGATTACCGTGAAGCCCATTGATGACGAGACCCCAACTATAAATCTCCCAGCTGGCACAATTGGCTCTTTTATAGATGTATTAGAAAATGGAGCGACAGAAATCACAAGTAATGTCATTCAGGGAAGGGATGAGGACACAGATGACCTCCGTTTGACCTTCATTGTGGAGGACCCGCCGGTGTTGGGTGAAATCCTGGTGAACGGTGTCCCATCGGGCATGTTCACCCAGGCTGATATTATAAATGGACTGGTAGTTTATGCTCACACCAGTGGGGAAGTAGGCCTGACCACCAAGGAGGACTTTTTCAATCTCACTTTAACTGACATGTCTGATGAGTGGACTGTTGGGGGAAATAAGATTACTGGTGTCAGAGTGCATGTTACCATTCTTCCTTTGGATAGCCAGGCCCCAGAGGTCTTTGTGGGCCCGCAGTTTTTTGTTGTTGAAGGAGAAAAGAACGCCATTGAAATCCGTCACATGAGTGCTGATGATGTCGACACTCCAAATGATGACCTCCTTTGTACAATCATAGTACAGCCAACTTCGGGATATGTAGAAAATATCTCTCCAGCGCCTGGATCAGAAAAATCCAGGTCCGGAACAGCTATTAGTGCTTTCACCATCAAAGACATCAGACAGAATCACATTTACTATGTTCAAAGCATTCACAAAGGAGTGGAACCAGTAGAGGATAGGTTTACATTCAGGTGCTCTGATGGCATCAATTTCTCTGAAAGGCACTTTTTCCCTATTTCCATAATACCTTCTAACGATGAAAAGCCTGAGATTTTCATGAGAGAGTTTGTAGTTATGGAGGGCATGAACATAGTCATCGACACACCCATTCTGAATGGTGCTGATGCAGATATTCCCTCCGATGAGCTGACATTCATTATCACCCGACCTCCCAAGCATGGATTTATTCTCAATCAACTGACTACAGGCACCGTCCCAGTCACTAACTTCACCTTGGATCAGATCCGGGAGGCTTCCAGCATTGTGTATGAGCATGATGACTCAGAGACCACAGAGGACAGCTTTGATATTGTTCTCACAGACGGAAAGTTCAGCATAGAGAAAACAGCAATAGTTATGATTATCCCTGTGGATGACGAAACCCCAAGGATGGCTATCAATGACGGCCTTGAAATCGAGATAGGTGATGTGAAAGTCATTGACAGCAATGTTTTAAAAGCTACTGATCTAGACTCTGAGGACAGCACGTTAACATACATTATTCGCTACGGGCCCGGTCAGGGGTATTTACAGAAGACTACGCCTTATGGGACGTTACAGAACATCACAGTAGGGATGAACTTCACACAGAACGATGTGGACCAGGGTTTGATTGTGTACGTTCATAATGGACAAGAAGGGATTCGCGATCTCATCAAATTTGACATGACCGATGGCATTAATCCTTTGATTGACAGATACTTCTATGTCACAGTGGGTGGCATTGACATGGTTTTCCCAGACGTGGTCAGTAAAGGTGTATCCCTAAAAGAAGGTGGCAGGGTGACCCTGACCACGGACCTGCTCAGCACCAGTGACCACAACAGCCCAGATGAGCATTTGGTCTTTACAATCACCAGGGCGCCAATGAGAGGACACCTGGAGTGCACAGACACTCCTGGGATGCCCATCACGTCCTTCACACAGCTGCAGCTTGCTGGCAACAAAGTCTATTACATTCACACTGCAGACGATGAAGTGAAAATGGATAGCTTTGAATTTGAGGTGACAGACGGCTACAACCCAGTGTTTCGCACATTCCGCATCGCCATCACGGACGTAGATAATAAAAAACCCGTGGTAACAGTGCATGGCCTAGTTGTGACAGAGGGCGAGAACAAGCTCATCACACCTTTTGAGTTAACAGTAGAGGATAGAGACACCGTAGACCGCCTCTTAAAGTTCACAGTCACTCAAGTCCCCGTTCATGGTCGCCTTCTCTTTAACAACACCCGGCCTGTCACCTCCTTTACTAAACAGGATCTGAATGAAAACATGATCAGTTACAAGCATGATGGCACAGAGAGCGCTGAGGACAGCTTCTCCTTCACCGTCACTGATGGCACTCACACAGACTTTTATGTGTTTCCCGATACAGTCTTTGAGACTCGTAAACCTCAGGTGATGAAAATTACTGTGTTCTCAGTGGATAACGGGGTGCCACAGATTGTGGTGAACAAGGGTGCCCCCACATTGCGGGTTTTGGAGACTGGCCACCTTGGCTTCATGATTACCAGTAAGGCCCTGAAGGCAGAGGACAGAGATAGCCTGCATGATTCTGTGACCTTCAAGATTACCGTGGGCGCAGAGCATGGTTACCTGATCAACCTTGGCAAAGGAAATGCCACCATCACTACTTTCACCCAAGGTAAGAGAAAACTGCATTTTGAAAGATATTATGAAATCATTACATTGTGTTAGATTTGTATTGCACTACACAGGTGTATCATGTTGAATTGAAGATCACAAGTTTTAATTCCCAGAGGTGTTAAAGCCCACTAATTCTCAAGGCCATTAAACATTTCCTCACTATACTAATTGCATTACCATTTGAAGTCTGAAAAAAGCTGACTTCAAAACAAAGGTTTTTGTTTTCACTCAAGAGACTGACTATTTACAGAGATGAAGGATGCCAACGCCTCAGGCTGACCAGATTTCACAAGTACAGTGCTTTTTCAGTCCGTGCCTAATTTCACTCTGGCAGAGAAGTGATGGTTATTTGTATGTACTAGTAATATGTTTTCTAAAAAAACAGGCAAGGCGATTATTGACATGATCATACATCCTGTGGACATGCAAACATTTCAGCATGAGGGTGACATGTTGTTATGTGTGACAGCATACCATCAGTTTTGCAAACAGAATTCCAGAAGTTATATTTTAATGCAAATGGGCCAGAGGGGGGTCTTGGTAAACTCTAAATATCAGGGTAGCGAGATCAGTGTACAGTCAATATCCATGTACTTCCTGCTTGTATTTACCGAGTCACTCTGTAAGCTGCTTCCCTCAGGAGGCCTGTTCAATATTTTAAGAGTTCTCACAGGGGTAAACAGACAATAAATAAAGCCACTATCTCCTGGGCATTTGGAAATTGTGGCTATGCATTTTTATGCGTCGGCCTCTTTGAAGGGAAATGTTTTGACATCAAATATTGAAGACAGCACGGCCTGTAAACTTAACAATCTTTCAGATCCAGGGCTGTAAAGAACCCTCTCTAGCGCCTTACTATCAAGATGGTAAGACAGACCACAGTGATGTAGCTCCAGAACAGTCCATATTCTTTATACTCTGCCACTCGGGAGCCTAATAGATATACAAGGCTTGTTACGAGGCAGTTTCTCTTCTCAGATCACCCTCAACAGCATACACATGCACAAAATGCGTCAGTCTTGGCTCACCTCTGAAACCAGGGCTTATGTGACATCTGGTCTTTTAGGACTGAGCTCAACAAACCTGGCCTTGTGCCATGTTTGTCAACCAAGTCAAATAACATGATGAGAGTTCTTAACTGACAAGATATCACTGATTTTTATGTAAGCATGACTATCATTTCTATCTTTTTTCAGCTGAAATTGATGACATGAAGATATGCTATGTTCTGAGAGATGGTGACAACGCTACAAACGATATTTTCTATTTCTCCATCGAGGACAATGGTAAGTTACTTTTCTTAAATAATCAAATATAATGTGCTTACAGGCTGTTTAGACAGCATTGTGTCATCTTTCCAATTAGCTAATGTGAATGACGGTGAGGAATGTTATTGGCTTAAAGGAGTGAGCGGTGGGTAAGGATTAAACAGAAAATCTTGGCTTCTTGAAGTTGTGCTCTGTAGCTAGCACACTGTTCTGGCTGAAATCCTTGTCATGCTGGCTAACCTCTCCATGAGGTGGAAATATTGAGTTGGCTTATCTTGTCTCCACTTGATCCTCATCAAAATCATCTTTTGCTAGGAAGTTAAAGCAAGGCCTTGCATGCATTTCATAAAATATCTAACATAGCAAATTCACTGTTACTATTCAAAATGTGTGTGCATGAATGGCAGAATTTTTTCACAGACGTTACTTATTTGAACAGTTTCTCATCTGGCCATGAAAAAAGGCTGAAATAGGCATGCAGTGAAAATCGAAGAGGGAGTGTTTGGGAAATAGCATACGATAGGCACAGGAGGAAAATTTCTTTACTGGTACGCTTTTCATAACTTTTTCTCTGTATCATACTCAATCTATCTCCCCCTCAGCCGGTAGTTTGAAAAAATAACAACATTTTTATATCAGGGCTGCCACATTCATTAACTTTTTATGTTGGTATCCAGGGCAGTGCTCCTCATAGACGAATCCTTGCAGTAACAGCAAAGGTTGATAAGAGAGGGGCTTATCCTCTGGCCTCACAAAGGACCCATCAATTTACTCTGCAATGTACCAGGCAGCCCAGGCCTCTGACACCCCAGCATTACGATCCATTGTTTTTCCATGCAGGGGCCTCTTTTTTTTTTTCCAGTAAGTAAAATAGTTAGTTAAGACTTCCACTTTTACGTATGTAACCAATTAGAGGCTCAGTGAATGCTTCAAATCAATCATGCTGCTGTTGCCGATTAGTTGAACTTGCTTGCCTGACAGCGAGTCCTTTCTGCTATCCTTGATGGTGATGAGTGAACACAAAGGACCTCTCTGATAGAGGCCCTCTTTTCCCACAATGCACCTCAGTGGGCCCCTAAAAGCAATTTCTCATCTCTCGACCTGGGACTAATCGGTGGCTATAGAGAAATAACAGACAGGTTAACAGCGATGCCAACAGGTGAATGGGCTGCTAATGAGAGCGTTGACAAAAATGCACAGGGCAACAGCGCTTCATCAAGAGCTGATGCTGAATGCCAATACTTAATCAGAACTGCTGGTAGCTGTCAGGCCCATTCAGAGTCCCTTTATTGTTGAGTCAAGTTCAGTCAATCCACTTATTATTGGCTCAATTTATCATGGATCTCTATGGGCTCTCTCTCTCCCTCTCTCTCTCATTCCCTCCCTCTTTCTTCAGTGTACACACACGAAAATTGAAGATGCTCTTACATCCCGCACTGGTAGTTTATCTTCCAAAACTGACAATTAGATTAGCTTGTTTCCCCACTCCCAGCAATCTTTTCATGTCAGTTTTAGACTTGATAATTGGATAACAACATATCTCCAGCTCTCTCCTCTGTCCTGGTTATGTACTCATTAATCAAAACAAACAAATTAAGATATGAAGACGGAAAGGTCAGGCACACATCTTTGTGCGTCGACTGACATCAAACTTGTGAGCCGCTGGAATCTCTTTGGAGAGAAAGTTTAAGTGTGAAACGCCAAAATGCCATTCTTCGACGTGGAATTTGTGTTACACAGTGGCACCTAAACGACTTGACAAATTGATAGAGAGATTTGCCAGCCATAAGGGGAATGCCCTGCACATACTGCAGTGCAGCTTGTGAGCCAGTCATTGAGTGTTTCATTTTTTTTTTTTTTTTAAAGACTTGAGCTGTGCTGGTGGCTGCCCTAAATCCCCAGACAGAGCCTCCAACTCTTTGAACAGCCGTGTTGGGGAGGAGCTGAATGTTGTACAGCTGCACTCAGTCATGTTCAGCACCAAAAAACACTTTCCTCCTCAATTCAACTTCATTTGGATATTTATTTACCAGATGCACTTGTACGTTTGTAATTTATTTTTTATCATGGCACCTCAGTGTGACTCCTAGCCTAATGGCTTTGACAAACTGAATGAAACTGAATGAGTGCATTGTTTTGAGCGTATGCATATACTTAATGTCTGTTTGTGCATTTCTTGGCTCTCTGCTTTAGACATCAGCAGACAGGCTTTCAGGCTTTAGCCAAAGCTGGAAGCTGAAAACTCTGCCATCGCTGTGACCTCAGTGGCCTCTGCTTCAAGTTGCTGAGAGCACTGTACTGGGACCGGTGCCCTGCACGACTGATTGTTATAGGATTGATGCTGGTTCCACTGCCACTCAAAAATAAAGCAATTCACAGTCTGCGCTCATTACGGGGCACTGCAGCTCTAATTTACTCTTTGCAAGTTTTTTTTCTCACAAGTAGGGGAAGGCATGGAAAAAGCCAAGTCATTCATTACGCTCTATCAAAATGCTTGGAGCGGGTTGGCATTGGACCACAAGCTTGTTCACACTGTTGAAGTTGAGATCTTAGTCCTGTGTTAGATGCACTGACTTGGTAGATGGCATAGTGTTGGCCGACCTAAAGGGAAATGCCATGGGGCTCGTTCTTCCTGGCAGTGATATTCCTGCTGTTTGTCTTGTTGTGATTTAACTGTAAATGACCTTTTATTTGAGTAGGCTGCATATCGATGATGTTTTTTCTTGAAAAAGGGAAAAAAGGCCCCTGCTGAGGAAAATGTTAAACCTTGGTGAACTGTTACGTTCAGCTCGATGACTTATGCTTATGTAATTTCAACTTCAAGAGAAGTTTCTGTTTAACTCAGTTAAGTTGGCTACATAAAGAGACCAGATGGGCTTTTCACCATAAATAACAACATAGCAATTAGGCTGTATCCCAAAATGCTTGTCATTTTTTAATTGGTGTGTGTCACAATGAATGAAGTTTCCTCACTGCGTATGACTAATGCACAGCTACTCATAACTCACTTGTGCTGGAACAATCTTCAGACTATTTCAGATACTCTGCATTCCACACACAGTTTTATCTGCTTGATGTGTCAGTGGGACCGTAAAAAGAAGGCAACTGATTGTTGTGCCTCTCATTTTAGTGAATTTCTTCTGTGATTCGCTGTGACCAGCAGCTCTATAACTCGCTCTGTTTGTTGGTTCGTTCGTTGGATCGGTTGGCTCGTCCACAAAAATGTCCTCATCCCATCGTGGTCACAGTTTTCACCTTCACAAGCTGGATTTTGGAGTGGAGGTCAAATGTGTGTGTGTATGCGTGTGTGAAGGTGTGTGTTTGTGTTCATGAATCGTTTGTCATGGGAGGCATCACTGGACTGTGCAGAGGTTCCTTCTTCAGTGGTGTGGGTTAGCCCCGCCAGCTTGTTCTGTTGGGCCGTCCCATCATTGGTCCACAAAGCTGTGCCCACCTTATAGCAACTGTCTACCTATGAGGCTGAAATTTGCGTGTTTGTGACTGTGTGTGTGTGTGTGTGAATTCCTGCTTGTTTAATCAAACTGCCACTCTGGGTCTGTGTAGCTGCGAGTGAGGTGATTGAGTTTTTCCAGAATGAGATGACAGGGGTTTTATTTGTGTGCCTTGCTATTTGCCAAACTTGTCACTGTTTTGAATGTATAATCACTAAAGGCTAAAATTACACACATTAGTCTGTGGCTGTCTGCTCGCTGTTGAGCAGTCACACCTGTCCTGGGAAGCCACAAACTGATGCCTGAATCAAGAACGGCTTTAATTAATTAGAAAGTGCCTCTTTGGAAAAAAAATAAAAAATTGGTGGCTGTGTGTGTGTTTGTGTTTGTACACCGCTAAAAGCTCAATCTTAACAAGTCGTTTAGCCTCATAGTTTGTGTTAAAATATTGTTTTTCTTAAAACAAGTGACAAACTCTGCCAGTGGGATAAGAAAATCCTGAGTGCTTGTTCTGAATGCTAATCAGCTTGTTTTCAGAATTTCCCTGCATGAATTGTCTTTTTTTTTTTTTTGCTAATAGTGGGCTGATCTGCCTTGTTCTGCCTTGTGTCAACATCTTTATACTATTTGTACTATTTATCCCAGAAAAACTCTTGAAACAAGAGAAACTGCATTGGAAACAAGTGGAATTATCTGATCATACTGGCAAGACTTTTCATGTGTTAAGAAAAACAAGATGATAACACTGAAGCTGAGACCAAACGACTTGTGTAAATGGTTTATTTTCTGTGGCATGTGTATTGGGGTGGGGAGGGGGAGTTGCACCCGTCATTTTTAGTCACTTAATTGTTGTGTTTCGGTGATCTCCAGCCATCGGCCTGTCTCCCGAGGTCTCAGGTGCATTCAGGTGAGCTTACCTGAGCACACACAAGCCCTGGCATTTCCAGGCAGTTGTTTGTAGAGCTGAATCCCCGTCTGCCTCCAGCCCCTAATCCAGCCAGTCAGTCAGCATCAGGGATGTTTCTATTGACAGACGCGCTGCTGTTGCCTTTGTTTTTCATTCCAGGTAGACCACCCCTCCTCCTCTCTGCTCACTCTCCGCTGGAGAGCTGGGGAGGAAGAAAAAAAGATCATTGATTGCTCAGTTCATAAAAATGTGCTACTTTTGAAGGTCAGAGTCACACAGTTCCTCCCATTTCCCATTTGGAAAGTGAATATTGTTGAATGTGTAAAGTATGAAAGTTTGAGAATCAATATCACAGATTCAGAATTCAGATTTGTAGTGGAATGGGTGCACAGAGCAAATTCCGGACTTGAGCATTTTTTCTTTCCATGGCGGCACCTGAAGCAGAGGAGGAATGTTTTTTTTTGTTTTTTTTCCCCTCTCCTCTCCAGTGTCCGATGCCTAGCTGCAAAGCCAAGCTCAACAGGCGTGTTGTGTTTGTTATTTCTGCCTCATGAAACAAGATAAATCCAGGCCACCGTGAGTGACAAATGGCAACCCTCCGAATTGAAGTTGCAGCACGGAAGATCTGCATGTTCCGTGTGATCGGAGTGCAATCGCCTGTGACACTGAATGCATACTTGAATTCATCTGCCTCTTTTTCCCCTCCTCTCTAATCCCAGGTTAGAGGGGATTATCTTTCTCCCTATAGCGTGCCAGAGCACAGCAAAAGCAGGAGAGAGCATGCACTCACACGCAGTTGGGAGTCTTTGTGCATGGTATACTACCTACATCACAGCACCGTGATGACTCTGCACTTTTTCTCCGTGTGTTACTATCCCATTATTAATGTAATTGTCACCCCTACCCGTTCCTTGGGAGGTATAACATTCCTCTGTCCTTGGGACCAATGGCAAAGGTGCCTCATGTATCCAGTGTGCATGCTATGTAATAGACCGCACTGCAAAGCTTCAGGAAATTACATAGCCCATCTTGTTGTCCTGTTTAAAGAGAGTTTAGGGTGTAAAGATTTGCTCGCAGCCCATCTGCACTGCAGCTAATAAAATACTGGGTAGTCATTTTATTGTTTGTAGGGGGGGGGGAGTGTTGTATGAAACATCTGGGTGCTGATTACAGAGCTATTCCTGGGTAACAGCTGCTTCACTTTGGGGATGAAAACTGAATTACAGGGAAGATTTAGGCTAATCGTTTTAGATGGAGTGTGATTTGCCTGGCGCATTCGCTCCACACATCCTCGGCGACTAACTTTGAGTCATATTTTTCTCTCCGAGGTCTGCAGTGCAGCAGTTGGTTATGTTTAACTGGCACCAGTGTTCTCCATTCAGCATAACTCAGATGTGGTTGCAAGGCTTGTGTGTCTGCGTTTCTTTTAGACTGATATTTCATACCGGTGGAAAACGTTTTACAAGCATATCTGATATAATATAAACCTAGCTGCTCTTTGACACTTTAAATTCACCTCTTGGATCTTTGCCTTTCGTTTGGCATTGAAATGTCTTGCACCCGTCTCATTTTGTTCTGATCAGTGCAGAAGCCGAGCACGGTACAGAACAGACACCCACAACCACTGTGGTTTTTATTTAAGGGTGCGCGCGACCTCTTTAAGTTGCCAGAGCGGAGATTACCCTTCTATTGACTTCTTATTTTCTCCGCAAACAATCAAACATGCTTAACAGTTACAATACGCGTCCTCTGCCTTCCCCCCGTGCGCCTTCCGTTGCGGGGAAAGAGAGATGCTGTGAAAACTGTTCGCAATAATTCATGTTAATTTAGGAAAACATTGCAGTGTTTTGTGGAATTCAGATGAAGCAGGCTCAGATGTCGCAGGCTGGAAGCATCGGGGACTCGTCTTGAATGTGCCCTCATTTTCCCTCTTGAAAATTAAAGGGAAACCCTGCCTGATCCTTCCTTCTGTCTCTCTTAACCAGCTGCCAAAATAAGTGCATGAAGCCAAGGTTAACACAGGAAAAGGCAAATTCCCAAAGAGTATGGAAACCCCAGGCCCGGGCTTGTTCCTCGGTTGAAGATATGTCGTCATTCCTGCCTTAGGACGTCGCTCTAGCAGAACAGAGGTTGTTCAAGCGCTGATAACCTGGGAAGCACACAGACACATGCATTCCCTTGATTCAGATAAAACCACAAAGGGGTTTATTCAAAGCCCCTCTTCTCCTCTTTCCCCTGTGGTAGGAAAGCTTATTTCTTTACACGCTGAGATGATCTTGAAAGTCAACCGCGCAGACACGTCTCACATTTCTGTGATAACTTTCAGGATAGTCAGGATTTCCACCTGCTCCCACCTGGAAAACCTGAGAGACAAAGACATCATATCACATTGCTCTCTAGTAATGGTGGTAACAGAAAATAAGATGCGTATTAGGGCCTTGGGCGATATCTAAAAATATATATGTATATAATTGAAAAACGAAATGTTCAGGGAAATGAAAGTGTTTCAGAACTGGCTCACAAAATGCAGCAGAAATAGTCATATGGAAGGTATTTGGGGAAAGGATCTCTTACAGAAGCGCTCCAGCCCCTCTAGTGCCTGAAAATTTGTGTTTTGGCTCTAAATTATCAAATCATTTGTTGATAACATCTTGAAAAATGATTTCTAAAATGAGGAGCACAAGTCCGTAGTGTTGGCTGTACTCTGACACGTCTCTCCTCACGGTAGCGAGGCTTTTTCTCAATTTTTTCTAAATCAGTCTGGATAATGCGTTTCTGGCCCCTGGATCCCAGCAGTGGGCCCGCACTGCAGCGCTCAGCCCTGCTCAGTGACAAGCTTCTGACAGGTACAGCATCACTGGTCCTTCCTGCTGAGCCTGGTTCTCGGGATTCAAGTCTGATTGGTTCAGGTTAAGCCTCCTTTGTATAGACACACACACACACACACACACACACGTACAGAAACACATCCATAAATCCGCCTGATCCCACCCTCACTGATGAACCTGGCACTGCTAAAACGTTGGATCACGATGCCAACCGCAACTGCACTTTAATTGATAACTGCTTTGCCTTTGATTCCAAGCTGTTATCTTTTTTTTTTTTTTTGATTAGCATGTTATGATATCAACCAGGAAGAAAATACCAGCGCCCCTCATTATGATCCTCAGCATTACACCGTGCAAAGGAAACGCAGACAAGGGAAACTAAATATGTTACGCGTTTTGAAGCGAACTCTCTCGAGGAGGTTTTTCATTTATACACTCCCTGCAAACGTGGCAGGAGTGTGTCTTGAGATTATCACGGCTCTCATCTCATAAAAGGTGCTGATGAAATCCTTTGGGGATTCAATATGTGGATCCAGCTTCCCTTCACCGCCACCACCGCCACCACCTGCTTCCTCCCTAAGTGGAGCCTGATAGGCAGGATATGAGGAGTCATCTAGTTGAGAAATGGAAGGGAAGAGCAGTCAGAAGGAGATGAAAGGTAGAAGAGCTCTGTTGGTCCCAGGATCAGCGGGGGCATGACTTCAATCTGCTTCCTGTCGCCTGGAGCGGTGGCATTAATGTGCTGATGTGCAGTTCATTCTCTAAACACAGCCTGTGTTGACAAGTTCTGAGGGCTCAAATGTAGTAGGTAGGCCCTGTGGATGGATATGCAGCCTAATCTACATATGAATGGGATTTATTGTGATATTTGCCATTGACTCAGCTCTAAATACAAAGTATGGTGTTGGCGCGTGCTGCGTGTGCACAGGTTTGCCTTCCCTCGCTGCATCTCAGCAAACTGAGAGAATATATGACAACCCAAAGCCTGTATATATGGTTTATTTAAGAGAAGACTTCACTCCGTGTTCTCTTCAAGCACTTACAGTACATCTCTCAAAAGTCAGGTTTTAACAAGTGGCTAAAAAAAGATGGTTTCCCGTTGCAGTTCTTGAGAGAGGTATCATCAGGTGACTTGTAATGCAAGTGAAAGCCAGGCCTATTTCGCTGTAAAAGGTAGACAGCGCCCTGTAAATCAGTCGGAGTCATCTGGTCTCCTTTTTACGGAGCTGTAGGCAGCACATATTCGACAAAAGGAGTGTGCGCCTTTCATCTGTTCCCATTTTAAACTGCACAGCACGGTTGATTTTTCAATTACTGCATTCCAAGTATTTTTCATTACAGGGTGCATGCTTGCAAAAATAGTAGCACAGGAATATCATGTGAATCCTTGAAATGATTTGTGTTTCACTTTTTTTTTTTTCCCCGCACA
>OMLB01056297.1:36693-47913 GCA_900302555.1 Myripristis jacobus
TGTTTACTGTCAGTCACGCTAGGCGAGGAAGAAAGGCAAAGTTTATAAGAACACCGAAGCAGCACTTTTGATTTACAGAGTGCAGATCTAAATCAGAAAGTGAAGTGCAGTACCTTGAGTGGCTTTCTGTGGATGTTAGTTAGTGGCACAGTATGCTGAGGAAATGCCCTTGCTCTCATGCACCTTTCATTCCTCTCTCTCTGCCCATCGGCCATCGCTGTAACGTGTGGAGCGGTGGAAAACACTCTGTTCCCGTCGAGTTGGAAGACTGTAACACGAGTTAACCTGGAGATGAAATTCAGTGACTAATTTATATGTTTTCACTGGGTAATCCTCAGGGCTGGGCGATAAATCAATATTATATCAATATCATGAGGTGAGACTGGATATCATCTGGGATTTTGGATAATATCACAATATGGCATAAGGGTTGTGTTTTCTTGATTGTTGACTGTGCTAGTTGTTCTGTTATTTGTCTCAACCTGCTTGGTCATCATATCCACATTACTAATGGTTGGGTATCAAAAATCTCATGTGTGAATATAACGAAAGCACCAACGTTCATCCCTATGATATCGCCACAATATCAATATTGAGATATTCAGTCAGCGATGTTGTGATGTTTGATTATGTCTGTATCACCCACACCTAGTAGTCCCGCTTAAAATAAAAACAGTGTGTAAAACCTGTGTGCTTGCTGTGAAAGCGGTTTCAGAATCCTCAAAATATCAATAGGAATGCAAATTCAGCACAGCCAGCAGAAGAAAATAATTGTATCCCCAAAAGAATGAGCAGGGCAGTGATCTTTATGAGCGGAGGTGTAATAAGTAAAGACCTCGCCATGCCTGGAGTTTTAAACAGTTTTAGAGGTGTCTCTCATTTCGAACATGTTTATTCATGATATGAAAAACCATTAAAGCGAGCTCCCCAGTCCCATCGGTCATTGAGAATTTCAGGCAAGCGAGAACAGCCCGCCGTTGTATTCCAAATTTGGAGAAGGCGCTGTGGGTTAAATCACCTCTGTAATGGTGGTTCAGACGTTAAGCTCAAAGAACTGTTCCTGCTGAGAGTAAAGCCTCGCTTGCTTTAAGCCTTTGCACGGCTCTCTGACCCAACACTTTTGTTCAGAGGAGCCTTTGGCCTTCTTTTCAGGCTCGTCAGATGTCCCTTTAGACCGGCCGCTGTGTCCGAGTGGCCGCAGAGGCACAACAGCAGTCAAAATGGCCCCTGCGGAGCGGCCAGATTTATGGCTGTCCACTTCCCTGCAAGGCTGTGCTGGTAGAAAAGAGTTTAGGGTCTGTGAAATCATAACAGCTCTAAATCTTTCAACCCATAGCCAACTCCCCACTCATTATTGCTGATACAAGGCTCAGGGTGATTAGACCATATCGCTCTTTCTCTGCCCTGCCATGTGCTCCCTCTCCTTCAACAGGATTATCGTATCCTTTTTCCCTTAATTGGAGAGGTGAAAAGTATGCCGGTCTGGTACGCTGTACAACCGAAAGAATACTCACAGAGTTAATGCAAGTGGTAATGACGGAATATGTCCATTTTCCCTCGCAATAACCCGATCTTGCACCAGGATTTTCCTCCACACAGTATTCACTGATGCTTTTTCTTTCACCTAAATGTGAACGTAATTTGCAGTTTCGCCTTGTAAGGGGGGTTAGGAGCTAAATATGACTGTCACATCAGCTCTCCAGCCACCAAATGTAACAAAAAAAAAAAAACAACGATGTTATTTACACATTTTCTGACAACTTGCTATTCTTTGCTTAAATGAATAATCGCTGCTGGGTATAAAATAAAAGGGGACTGACAGATTATTTATTTATGTGCTTGAGCAGGCCTAAATAATGTGCTGTAATGTGCTCAATAAAACACTATGGCTCCCAGAGTGCAGGTGCATGAAAGTCCCTCTCCAGCATTTTGTTATCTAAATTAGTAAATATTTGTATGCATGTGAACAGCTATGAGAGAAAATTAGCTGTTCTTTCACACTTTACGTGCTCTGCATTGATACAGTATTTCCATTTAATAACGGGGTGCTGTGGGCTCTTGCATTGCAAAGGCAAATTCAAAGTTTTTGTCTTATGATTGGTTGTTTATTCAAAAAGATCAGCTCACCGACGCTTAAAAAAGACATCTTGTCTTTGCATGTTCAAGGCGTTACAGTCTTTCCTGAATACAGTGCATATACTAGATTTGCACTAACTATTTTAAGCAGATTGCACTGGGAGTTTGAGCCAGCTGACTTGAATGGCCACTAACGAGACGAGAACAATACCATCAAAATTCAAGAGTCTGCTCCCACACACACACACACACAGTTGCATGTGTGTACAGTATGTTAAAATTCCTCGGTTGCCTTTAAAGAAACAGGTACACTAATGAATCTGACAGAGAGAGGCACACTCCTCCACTGCTCAGATATCATGCCTTTGTTAAGGAATTCGGAGACGGTGGATAGATGCGGATAATGAGGACCCTGCAGTTGTGTCTTCCAGAGTGGTCTGTTTTCATTTTTTCATCACGTTTGAAAGGAATGCTCGCAATTACACATAAACTATCTGTCCTTCTAGTGTTTTTGCTGTCTCATATCCACGCACAGTGTGCTGCCTGCTTGAGCTTTGGCATTTTACTGCCGCAGTATCGTAGTGTTATCTGAATGGATTACTGTCGGATTACAGATCGTGGAAACTGTTGTCACACAGAGCCATTTGCAGCAGCCCTCTGTATGATCATTAAGTATTTTTAGATGTATTGTCCCTATTGAACCGGGTTCAGAGGGTCGATACATCTGGTCCCAATTTATCCAGCCTAATCAGTGTGGTGCTCGCTCTGTGGGCAAAGGGCCGCCTGTCTGTCTGCCCGGCTGAATGAACAGATGAGGGTCCATGGGGCATCCTGGCCCCACAATCCTTGAGGGTGACCAAATAAGGGCTGTCTGCAACATGTATGCAGGGAGGAGACAGGGGCACTATGTTGGCACAGCCCCGCCGCTCACATTCTTTGGTCTCTTTCAAAAGGCTTCTGTCCCTCATCAGACGCCCCGCTGTGTTCGCTGACAGAGCGCGTGTTTAACTGTACGGCTACATGTGCAAGGCTCTCTTTGCACAATCGCACACCTACACGCACTGTACGAGGCTTTTTCACGGTTAAGTGGCTGAAATGATGGAGCACTCACTTACCCCCTTCATTTTAACATTTTGCATTTTACATTTTAGGCATTTAACTGACACATTAATCCGGAGCGACTTTCGGTGAGCTCAGCAGCAGACTAAAAGACTCCACTTCTTGGATTATAAATATTACCGGCTACTTTCAGAAAGGAGAGCATGCGGGCACTCAATTTATCCAGTAGATGAAATAAGATGGCAGGCTATTTATAGGGGTTTTCATTACATTGCCATATGATGTGATGAGAATAACTGAGAATGTGGATATTACTGAGAACAAACGCTCTAATGGAAACTGACGTAGATATAATGAACAGCATACAGGATGCCAATTAGTGTAACCGATGCATTGTAATGCAATGAATTCCACAGCTGTGCATGTGCCCAAATGTATATGATACAAATATTGTTCACTAAATTCTGGGCTCAGTGCTGTGAGCGCTGTTTAAAGATTAACTCTGGTGTTTTCCTTGGGGCCTCTTTGAAGTGGACTTACTTCAACCCCTGCTTATCTTAATTAGAAAGAAATCTGGAGGAGTGAAGTGGTCCTCTGGAAACAAGCACCTCCACTTCCCAGCTCCCCAAAGGCCACACTGCAGCTCCACCAAGACTTTAAAGCTTCCTAAATCCAATATTTACTCATGTCATGGTGGGAATGTATGTAGTCTAAATTGTGAGCATAAATCATTCTTCCTGAGGTTTGAGGGCATTGCTTTGGTTTTTATCCTCCCCAGGGGGATAAAGAATATGAACGATATGGATATGAAGGATATGAATATGAAAGCGTAAATAATTTATGTAGTAGATCTATTTTATATTTGTGAACACTGTTGAAAGCAAACAGGTGTTTGACATGATTTATCGTGAAAGGGAGCGCAGCGTCTTTTGAAGCGTAGCTGCTCTTCAGCGTCATGTAAATAATTGTGCAATACATGTCACAATTTAATGTTCCTGCCGAGATGTATAGGGCTCTTTGTGATAACGTTTGCCTATAAATGGTCCTGGAATGTCTCTGCCTGGGTGTTTGATTATTAGCGAGATGATCACATATAATTTATTTCCCCATATTCTAGCATTAGGCTTTAGATCAGCTCCATCTCTGCAGTGTTCCATTAACAGACTAGACCAAAGTCTGTCTGCAGCTCACACTCTCTTTCCATTACCTCAGGGCCAGAGGAGGGGCTCTTTCATGACTCACAGATCACACATGCAGTGTTTACTGGTGGCATGCGTGCCATGCTGCTGGCTCTTATCCACGGGGAGTGGGGAGGTCCTGTCATACACAGGTCCCCTGTTTCCCCGGGATTGATGTGGAACACACAGGAGGCAGAATTCCACTGTCGCAGACCTCCTGAAAACAAGACTTAGTAAATTTCTAATCTCTGACAATTTGTTTTGCCACTCTCATTTGCCTGTCGATGAAAGTAATGGTAATAATACTAATAAACAGTTATTATCCAGCCAGTAGCAGTTAATGAAAGGGTTTACTTTAGACAGATTTGCTGCTGTAAACAGTCAGTGATGGGAAATGATTTCCCAGCACTGAGTTCACCCAGGACACATCATTTATTTTAGTCACTTTTGAATCCTTGAAACAACATTTTCAGGATAACAATGAATGAAAGTAGGCAGTCAGGAGCAGCGTACCTGCGGTGCTGTGACTGACATCACACTGGGTTGTGGTCTTGGCTTGTGGGCTTGGCTAACATCAGCTAGCTGCATCACCTGTGTAACATGTCGCTCAACATGTTCAGCATAAAAATATTGCATGGAAAGATTATTAAAACAAATATTAATATCACTTTTTTTTTAAATGTATTTTTAATTTAGCCTTTATTTTACCACAAAGGTCCCATTGAGACATGTCTCTTCTTTCAGTGAGTCCTGGTTAAGATGGCAGCATAAAAAGTTTCAAAACACAGATGGACACCAATTACACATAGACTTTTAAAAACATGAATTGTAGGTAGGGAGTGTACGTTAAGGAGGCTTTGCAGTTCATTCCATGCATGTGGGGCACAGGCATGGAAGGCAAGAACGTTTGATGGCGGATGGATAACAGGCTGCATATGTAACGGGGTAATTTGCACATTAAGGCTTTTGCCATGAAAATTAAAAGATGTATTCTCCTTCTCAGATACAGTCACGTCCATTCTACCTTCTCATGCAACACACAGTGATGGGTCCTAGCAGAAGCACCAGTTACAAAGCGTGACACTCAGTGAAAAACAACATCTAGCTTCTTCAGTAAAGATGAAGCGGCATGCATATATATATATATACCACATGACCACAGTCCAACACTGATAGGAAGGTGCTCTGAATTAGTCTTTTTCTGGCAGTGAAAGGGAAACGTTTTGACTCACAGTGAATGCAGTTGTGCTGATAAACTGATGAAAATGAATTAAGATACAGAAATATGGTGCAGATCTAGACACTTGTCATGTTTTTTCCACATCCTGATGTTCTGATGTTACTGACTTCAGATGCACACAGTAATGCTGAAACTACACAAGTAACAATGAATGAATAATTTGCTGGTTACTAGTTGCTTAATCCAAGGAAAAAGACATTTATGGCAACACAGACTGATGTATGGAAAAACTGGTGCAAAAACACTGCAGCAGAATAAAAATAAGATAAAAAATAAGAATCTCACAGAGCACCACTTGACAATAGACACCAAGACCAACTCCTCTCGTCGTGTGACTCACAAAAGGAATAATGCTCGAGTTCTAATGGGCTCAGTGATTCATGAACATCTTGGGTTGAAGTGATGCCACTGAAGTCAAATGATTATGCCTATTTTCAAATGGAGTAATTAGATCTATGAGTTCAAGAGAGTTTATAATAAAATTTAACCAAATTAATGGTTCAGCTGAAAGAAAGAAAGAAAGAACGATAAAAAACAGTTTGTGGCCTCCTTACTGCCCGCGCCCTTTTGTCTCAATCATGGCTTTGTACTGACGTCTGTCTGAAGTCTGCCGGCAAAACTAGATCTATAAGTTCAAGGGACTTCAACTTCTGTCTTCTACATTCGGTATTCTGTTTCATCCCAGCACTGTTGACCAAGTCCATTTGTGTGGACACCCAGAACTGCGCAGATAAGCTGCAAGAACGCACATCTCGTTCTGGGGTTTATCAATCAAAGTCCCCCGCATGTGTTCATGATAAATTAACGAAAAGTATCCGGCTAAATTATTCAGCCGATTTGTTCGTTTTACCAGACATGGGGAAAATAGCGCTCGCTTATCTCCTCTGTCCTTGCGCTTCACGCTGACTTTGTCCTTTTTGTCCCAGTTCTGGCTCAGTATTCCCAAAAACCAGAGATGTCATTGGTATTAAAAACCCATTTGAATCTAAGGAAGGGAATGTGTAGACTAAATGAAAAAGCTCCGGCCAGGTGCAGAGGAGATTGCACATGAGATTTCACTCTCCCCTCACACTCGGCACGCACGCGCTCGCAAATGCATGCACCCTCACACCTAATAAAACACCCAGGGTGAATGTGTATAGGTTTTAGCGTGCTCATGAGCAAGGAAATGGGCACAGTGGAGCGGTCAGCAGGACGTGGCAGATTTACTGACCGTGACAAACAGGGTGGGATGTGGCGGAGAGGGTTGGGAACCTTTATTAGTCGTAGCGGCTAACACAAACAAAGGCAACACTCCGACAGCTCTCCAACAATAGCCCTGCTCCCTCCCGGCTATTTGTCTTCTATCCCAGCACTTTCACCACTGCCAGCTGTTTAGTGGGGCAGTCACCTGGATCTCTCCCCCTCAATATCCTCCTCCAGTTTACCAGCAGCCGCTCTCTGTTTCCTGTCTGGCTGATTCAGCCTGATGTTCTTACTGTAAGACCCACCGGGCGTGACTGTGGTTTAGCCTCCTACTTAATACTCCACCAATTACTGCATTAGTCGAGTGTGTGTGTGTGTGTCAGTGAGTCGGTGTTTGTGCATCCCTTCATATTTTCAAGAGGCTGTGTGCATGCACGTGTGTGTCTGTGCGTGCATGTTCCCGTGTGTGTTTGATGTCTGTGTGTGGCTCCGCTCTCCCTCTGTCTCCCTCTGTGGTCAAATGGTAGCACCGATGCCCTCCAGGACTATAGCCACTGCCTTTGAATCCAACTTCAAACGGCGAGGATAAAATAAGCCGGTTCAGACAGGAAACAGACACCTTTTATCTTAATTAGAAATGAAGCAATTAGACGGCATGCTTCTTTTGCGTTTTGCATGAGGGCTGCGCAGCACTCACACCTCCCACTGAACACTTGCAAGGAGTCTCAAAGTCAAGTCCTCGAGGTATCGTTTTAATAAGGGTGTACTGAAAATTGCTGTGCCACCACAGAAACAAATGGATATGTAAATGTTTAAAATAATTAAGTTTCATGGAAGGCGTTTGGCTCTTAAATTGTTTAGTTAGACTCGATATGCTTTACCGAGAGCGGTTTTATTCCTCCTAGTGAAGCGCTTTGAGTGATGTTGTTTATTTGGCTGACTCCTGAGGTTTTTCTAATAATTCTCGACGACGGTGCGCTTTCTTTGCAGGGGGTAACAAACTGAAGAACCAGCAGTTCCGCCTTAACTGGGCCTGGATCTCCTTGGAGAAGCAGCAGTATGTGGTCGATGAGGAGGTCAAGTTCCTGGAGGTGGTGCTGAGACGCAGGGGCTACCTGGGCGAGACCTCATTTGTCAGTGAGTGGACTTGATTTTTAAAGAAAGCCTTTTGGATAATCATGAGCTTTACGCGCAAACGCATGTCTTTGGTCGTAATCTGTGTGTATCTGGTTTTGTGTTGTGGTTGTGTGAATATTTGATGGTTACAGGCGCTGAGTATATACGGTGAGCTAAATTTAGTTTTTCTAATTATTTGTATATCTTTCAGCAAGCGCTTTTATACATTTTAAATGAGACTTATCTGTTTCATGCATCTGTTTTATGTATATATAATTTAACAGCTGCGTCTTGTGCGTTAACATCAAGCATCCAAGGACTACAACTAATTAGCCCGCAGGCAAAATCTGGCATGTTTCCTTTGGTTTTAAATGTTCATTAATATGCACTGCCCCCTTTGAATAGCTAAATCTCAAATTTAATTCTGTCAAGTTTCTGTCAGCACTGTCAAGTTTCTCATGACGGCGATCCCATTCAGGGCAAAGGAGACTGTGCACAATGCCGTTGTTTTTATGTCAAATTAAAAAGATATTCCTTTGGCCTTGAGGAGCCTCTCCCTGTCAAACTCTGCTCCCACACTATGCCAAATGTGAGATTTATGGACTTTTCTGTGACTTTCCGTGATTCAAATGTTCCCATAGTCTACATAAACATAACATATTTTCAAAATTTTAAATACACCTCAGAGTCGAGGATACCATGCATTTCATTATCCTTTTTGTTAGGATTTACCTGGGTAAGTGAAGCTAACATGAACACAATGGGGAATTACTATTACTAGTTTTTTTTAAAACTGAAGCTAACAGGATTCCATGATGTTCCATAAATTGTCCCAAAAATTGCTTAAACTCCCTGTCTGGAATAGACCCATGAATTTCAAGAAACTCCATCTCACGTGGGAACCATTTGTCAAAATAAACTTTTTTGGACATTTTTCAAATGCCTTTTTTACTTGACAAGGAGGGTCGAAGTGAAGAAAAACCCCGGCGTTCCTCTATCGTCTGAGGCCTCCCAAAGGGTGGCGCAGACACCCTTTAGTGTCACAAGGGTCACGGCCTTTGACCCCTGTCCTCGGGCCAGTATTTACGCTTCAATCACACAATGGGACGGGACAATCCCCCAGGGGCCGCATGTGCTCATGAGAAAGGTCACTCAAAGTTGGTGGCCATAGAAAGACAGCACTCCACAAGTTAGTCCAGGTGATTTACTGGCCTTAACTAAATGAGCAGTAACTGTAAGCGCTGCTACAGAAAGAGCTCCGGTGTTAAGGGTTTATGGCTTGCAAGAATTCTCACCGCTGCCTTTGTTTCCTGCCTCCATTTATTCTATCTATAAAAATTAAGTGTGACAAAAATGACCCAATGTTAAAGGTCAAAGCCTGTAGAGAATCATTTACTGTCGTCTGTGTCTTGGTATGCCCCGGGGCCGCTGGCTAATGAAACATTGCTGGTGAGATATGCAAATTGTGCTGACCTTTATACTGCCGCAAGATTCACACTGCAGTTTACTGAGTCTGACTCGGTGAGTCACTAACATAAAAAAATCATTTAACTTAATAAAGGCAGACAGGGCTCTAATCTCCCTCCCAAGGACAGATGAGCAGATAATGATGCACAGTGAGGACTGTGTTAAGAAGTAAATAACTTTGTGGAGACAAGGAGACGGCGTTAATGGATTCTTTTGTTGTCCATTTGGAAAAAAAAGAAACAAAAAGAAAGTGAAAATGAAAAATCACCTATGGTGCATGTGAACTGACCCTGCTCAGATCCCTTTATAAAATAATCATACTGTGTGACAAGATAATATTGCATGGTCAAACAAACAAGTAAACAAAAAAAGACTTAAATCCCTTGTTTTGACATCCTGTGGCCTTGCTTTTTTATTAATGGTTGGATTATAAATTAAAGAACTACCTTGAACTTTGGATGCACTCAGTATTTAATACATCGCTTGGCACTGTGCAATATCTGTGGCTGAGGAACGAGAGAGGGAATGATAAAGGATGAGGGCGACAATGTACCTATTTGCTGGAAGAGAATGGCACACAAAGGAAGGAGTAATAGGGATTTTTTTTTTTTTTTCATTTCTCCTCAGGACCAAGTTTCTCTTTCCAAATCCAGAAGCAGTCAGACGTCTTATTCCACCCATTATGCAAGTTTAAATGCAGTTTATTGTGTGATCCATTTTTGTTAATCATTTAAATTCTTCTGTTCGGAGCGTTCAGTTGAATTCTTAAGTGAGCGCAAGTTTACATCTTCAGCCGGTGAACATTTGATCCCGTTCCACCTCTCTTTGTTGTTTTACGGTGTCGGTCTTTTGAAATAGCAGGAAACAAAACCTCTGAAGACACAACCAAAAGGCTTGAAAATATGTAAACAAAATGTCAGCGCAGGAGACACACGGCTTTTAGCGTATTGCAACATCAATGTCTGTTTTCACGTGATCAGTCAAAGTTATGGCCCTTCCTTTCCTTTGCCGTGTTTAGTTAAGAGGACGAGAGCAATGCGAGCCACTGATGCTGCGGTGCCAAAACTGTGCAGCAGGTCTTAGTCAATTAATCGTTGTTGCATGTAGAAATGTGGCACTGAACAACTGAACGACAACATGTGGATTAAAAAATTTAAAAAGAGGTGTAGAAGGCTGTCGTTGACCAGGCCAAGACTACAAGCTTAAAAGTGAAAGTTGAGTGGACTTCAGTGTAAAACATCTGAGATCTAATTATATAATTAACAGCTGTTTGTGCATGACTTACATTAGTTTTTTTGTTGCTTGGTCTAAAACTGGGCTGGCCATAGCCAAAAACAACCTGGGCCTGGTGAGAGCTAAAGCATAGAGGCAAGGTCTAAATGACTTATTCTCAGTGGGACACGGCACTTAAGATATAATTATTTTGAAAGTCTTATTGTATCATACACACTGCCGCAAACCTTCCCCCTACAGGCACACAACAAAACCCAGTGCTGCCTCTGCGTAGGAGCTGCAGCAGGGCGTCGGCCTTTGAGGTGAAAAAGTAGGAACATTCATTAGTTCCTCGGGTGATCATTTGGACTTCCCCTCTTCCTCTCTGCTGCAGTGAGGACGGACGAGGAAAAAAAAAGCCAACTTTTTTTTTTGATGAACGGGCACAACAGGCCCACAGAACAGCCTGACAATTCAAGCCACCCATCTGCCTCAGCGCGGAGATGAGACAGCGACTGATCCCGGGCCAGTGCCTTCACACGAAGACTGGGGGAATATCTCCTCCAGCCCAGCCTTGCCTGAGTGAACACTGATCAGAGGAGCCCACTGACGGGCTGCTGCTTCAGTGGTCAATGTGCACAGTGCAGGTGGCACTAGTTTGGAGGCTATATGGAGCCCACCTGCCGC
>OMLB01056297.1:61751-76784 GCA_900302555.1 Myripristis jacobus
GGGGGGGGGGGACTGGTATCCTCATAGATTATTCTCTGTTGAATACGAGGCTGCCAGGGTATGCTTTTGCTGCTGAACAGAGATTTGTCTAGCACACGGTGGGCAGAGGAGCGTTTACCAAGGCTCAGTTGAGTCTCACCATTAGAAAAGCCACTTAGCGCTGTGGGAATGCCATGCAAAGTTCAAGTGTGATCAAGCAGTCAGTGGGAGTGTAACAGTCCCCTTAGGGAAGCCTGCGTCTCTCCTTGTGCCTCTGTCTCTGTTTTTTATTCACACATATGCAACAGCTAAGACAATGTTTCCTTTGTTTGGTGTCATATTATTAGGGCATATTTTGTCCAGCATAATTACTGTATTGTTTGCACATAAGGAGCTCTTGTTTCCCTCTTATCTTGGATATTTGTAATGCTTATGAACAACAGCTGGATGTTTTTTCCCTATATATATATATTAAAAAAAATACATAATAAGTAATCTGGCTAATTCTCCACGTGCACCAGCCTCCTTGCCTGGTAACTCTAGATACTATAGGCTGGGTGAGGTCTTGGCTAAGCTGGAGGAGCCCAGGAGCCAGCGGTTTACTTTTCAGTTAATGGGCCATATCTCTTTGAAGCCCACTGTTTGTCGGCTGCACAAGCCTTATCTGATTACTCGACTAGTACAACAGTGCCTGAGTTCCTGGCTGCCAACCTCAGGCTAGAAGATCTGATTACTTCTCCAACATGAGGACGCGGCGGAGGCAGCCAAAACCAGCTTTGTTTGGTTTGTCTGCGGGGACAAATGCTGGCAGCTCCGGAGCCTCTTGATGCAGCTCTCTTTGTCTTGAGTTTGTTTTCAGCGCAGATTAAAGTGTAAAAGTTTTTGTCCTTTGCCTGCACTTAGGGGGGTAATATTATTTCAGCCGCAGCGATGGCTTCTCTGAGAACCGCAAATCCCGTGGTTTTCCTTAAAAAGACTGTTTTCCCTCTCAGAGCTTGTCTTATCTTGCTAATATAGAGATGTTCTTGCCTGTGCAGATTGCATCAAAATACGCTACACCATTTGAAACTCAGATTACTTGGAAGAACGCTATCATAGTTCAAAGTAATAAACACTTTTCTCTGATCAGTAATTGTGTTTGGCAGCGCTGCTGACTGCCAGTTATACACAATTAATCTTTTTTTCATGTGCCTATATTTTAGTCTGATATTGTATTGTTTGCAGAGATAACATCGTTTTCCCCGCAGGTTGAATAGATTTATTTTTGTTTAATGTGTTTATTGCTTGGTTACACATCCTCACTGTTCTTTTCGCCTCACACGCTCGGTTGAGACACAGAACTAAGTATCGTTTTGTAGGTGCAGTGTTTCATTGTCATGGAAACCACATCTCTGCCCATGGCCATTGCCATTCACTTAATTTATTCATTATTTGGTCACAGTTTCCCTCAGAAGCACAAGGTTTTTGCTGCTTGGTAGTGGCCTGTTCCTATTAGTCATAATAGTGATGTATTTGATCAATTATGGGTATGTGTATAATTCATAGCCATTTGCCTCTTTGGATTGGCTTCAGCTTTTGGCCTTTCAGTGGATTTTCTCTAGTGCTCTAATGGACTGTGGCTAAATTCCCGCAGTTTAAGTCCATAAATAGTCTGCTTTCTGAAGCAGCTGTTACAGTACTACAGTAGCTGACTGCACCTATCAAAGGCGGCATGCAGAGGGGACCAAGCTGTCCGCCAGCCATTTCACGAGCAGCGTGATGTGACATTGTTTAGAGGAAGGGGGTATTGAAGGGGTTAAATAGAATAACAGTGGGGGAGTTTGGCTGCAGTGGAATCTCAGCACATAGAAGCACTAATTGCAGTCAGGCAGGCCTGGGCTGGCGCATCGAGCTCTACATCCCCCAGACCTCCTGTCAGGCCTCCTGTCTTCCTCTTAGACCCATCACTATCAAAGCCAGCTACACCAGGCTCCTCCAGAACAAGACCAGGATATTCAGCTCTGCCTCCAGGTCCTCTTTAGTCTTTTAATACATGATGCAGATGTAAAATCCCCCAAATGCATCATTCCAGGAAGTTTGAAAGTATTGTTTAAGTGCCAGAATTATAGTGTTGACTTCCTGCTGGTGTTTCAATGGAAACACTCCCTCATTTTCTCCTGTAATCAGTGGTAATCTTACAGAATATGCTAGCTATTACAGATTCAACTCAGCAATTACATCAGGCATACTGGTATCCTGTCGTGAAACAGACAGCTACAAGATGATTATGCATTACATCCTCCTGCGCGCTTTCCCTCATCTCCCCCGTTTCTTCCTCTGTTGTGTCCCCCAGCTCCCGTCTTCTACTTTGGCAACACAGACTACCACGTGGACGAGAGCGACGGCTTCGTGGAGGTGCAGGTGTGGAGGACAGGCACTGATCTGTCCAAGGCAGGAACGGTCACAGTGCGCTCCAGAAAGACAGACCCTGTCTCTGCTGAGGGTAGGTGTCTCTGCTAGACGTCCCTCTCTGACAGCTTAACTAGTTAGTGCTTATAGAAACGTAAACCACAGCAAACAATAGCCGTAAGTCGTCACTCTGTCACGCGGTGTTTTGTGGGCTCAAGAGCCCAAGGAAATGTTAACACTGGATTTGTGGGCTGGGTACATGACCTGGGGAATGTAAACATGAGGGAAGCTGGGGCTGTTGCTGGGGCTTCTCTGTCAGGCCCTTTGCCTTGCAGGTATCGGAGATACAGTGTTATGAGCTCCAGGGATAACGGCGCTTTGAGTGAGGGCAGAGCTCCAGGAATGCATACTGATTGTTCCGCATGCTGCTAAGAGCTTTGGACTATATGTCTGGATCCTATCTGCTCAAACCTTCCCTACAGCCGCTATTATGTTCTGCCCCCAGGCAATCCTCCCCCATTTGTACAGATCCTTAACGTCTTTAGTCCTGTCTGTATTATAACGTAAAAATAACAAGCATCTAATCATATTCAGTGTGGTGGAAACGCAAGCCCACACTCACACACACATAACTGGGTCATAAGTACATGGGAAAAGCCTGTGGGCAAAGGGTGAGCGCTCAGTACCCAGACTCTTCAAAGCATGGCAAATGAATAACCTGTTTGCGCTTGGGGAGATATCCAGTTTCTCTCAGCGCTCCTTTAATCACACAAAAAATTCCAACTGTTCATGGCTATCTACGATGAGTTCGCAGCAAGTGTCATTTTATCAACACGTGTGGTATATCCTTTCATCTGGTTCTCTGGCTGACATTCACAAATGAATTGTGAGGTAACTCGAGACATGCTTTCGAGCTAAGACAAAGCACTGGAGCGTGGAGCATTCAGTTCTTTGAAACACAGTTGACCCATATTGTGCTGTCGAGCAGCCGGCGCTGATTACGTGGGGATCAGCCGGAACCTGGACTTTGCACCGGGGGTCACCATGCAGACGTTTCGTGTGACCATCCTGGACGACCTGGGCCAGCCGGTGCTTGAAGGCCCCGAGAAGTTTGAGCTGGTCCTCCGGATGCCCATGAACGGGATCATGGGGGAGCCGAGCAAGGCGACCATCCTCATCAACGACTCAGTCTCGGATTGTGAGTGAAATTGAACAAACACTGCAAACATGAGGAACAACTAGAGCTGGGCGATATATCCGTGTTATATTGATATAACAAAATGAAATTAGATATTATATGAGTTTTCAGATATTCTAGTAATATGAGTTTTGTTTTCCTGGTTTTAAAGACAGGAATACAGTAAAGGGATGCAATTTGCTGAACTTATTAGACTGCTGTAGCTGTTCAGTTATTTGACTCTACCTGCTTGCTTATCCACATCGGAAATTATTGTTTCATCAAAAATCTCTTGATTGAAAACTTCTCACAGAAGCACCTATAGTCATCCCTACAATATCATCACAGTTTCGATATTGAACAAATCAGTCAAACATATTGTGATGTTTGATTGTGTCCCTGTTGGCCGGTCCTGTTGAGAATCATACAGAACTGGTTGCTACTGGTTTCCGCTGATGCTGATTGATTGGTTTAATCTTGTTGCTCCAGTGCCCAAGGTCCAATTCCGGGACGCCGTGTACACGGGGAATGAGAACTCGGGACAGATCACAGCCATGGTGTATCGAAGCGGTGACATCAGCTACAAGTCCACGGTTCGCTGCTACAGCAGGCAGGGGACGGCCCAGGTCATGATGGACTTCAACGAGAGGCCCAACACGGACGCCTCCATAATCACCTTCTTACCAGGTAGCGCAGATCTTTTGCGCATGCTGTTTGCTGTTTTAAGACGGACGCAAAGAATTTAAAGAACTTTCTATCCTTGCTTTAAATCATTTCTCACTTTGCCTTTTACTCAGGTGAGGTGGAAAAGCCCTGTGTGCTGGTGCTGGTCGATGACACAGAACACGAGGAAGAGGAGGAGCTTCGTCTTGTGTTGGGAAGCCCCAGGAGTGAATCTCCATTTGGAGCGTTGATTGGGCAGCAGAACGAGACACTCATCAAGATAAAGGATGATGCCGACAGTAAGAACGCTTGTTTAACACTTACAGGTCATGTCGTTTTTTGTTTCATACATGCTGTAATATCAAACTGCTCTGGTCGCCTGATTTATATGCACGCCCTGCCTTCTCAGAGGCCATTATCAGGTTTGGAGAGACCAAATTCAGCGTCAGTGAGCCAAAGGAAAGTGGCCAAGTGTCTGTGGTGAAGATCCCAGTGCTGCGCTTTGGAGACACATCCAAGGTTTCTGTTGTCCGGGTTCACACCAAGGATGGATCAGCCACCTCCGGGGAAGACTACCATCCTATATCTGAGGGTAAATAATGCTACTCGGTTGACAGCAATAATCTATTGTGTGCTAGAGAAATGATTGCATATTATCTTTCTCTGCAGAAATTGTGTTCAAGGAGGGTGACACAGAGCACTATGTGGAGGTGGAGATATTATTTGACGGTGTCAGAGAAATGAGGGAGGCTTTCACCGTGCACCTGAAGCCTGATGAGAACATGGTGGCAGAGACAAAGGTGAATATTATACCAAATTAGCATATAATACATCTGTCAAAGCCTTAACCAGCATCCAATTACGCGGTAGCGGCAATTTGTTCTCAATTAATATCGTCTCATTGCCCTTGCTTGTCAATCAACAGATGAGCAAAGCCATAATCTATATTGAGGAGACCAACAGCATGGCAGATGTCACCTTCCCCTCGGTGCCTCGAGTGGTTTCTCTGCTGCATTATGACGACATCGACAGGACGGGAGACTCTCTCCCTGTGGCTGGATACCCTGTCATCTGTGTCACTGTATGTGCTGGTTGCCAGAGCAATGACTCATGTTCAACTTTTCTTTCAGCCGCGCTAATGATTCATTCATTCACTTTTGTTTTTGTTTTTATTATTTTTTTTCGTCAGCAATTCCAACACAGGTAAATGATCTTAATGAGATAGGGCTCCTTAATAGTGCACGCTTTGCTCAATTATGAAGCTGCCATGAGGGCTCATCAGCGGCGTACGGCAATTACTTGGGCTGTAGGAGCACTTTTTGTTCTTTTCACACGGCCTAAAGCACATTGTCTGTTCATTTTCTAGGCCTGTAATCCCAAGTACCCCGACTATGACAAAACAGGCTCCATCTGTGTAAGTGAGAACATCAACAACACCCTGACCCGCTATCGCTGGCTAGTCAGCGCCCCCACTGGCCCCGACGGCGTAACCAGCCCCATGAGGGAAGTGGACTTCGATACCTTCTTCTCCTCCTCCAAGCTCATCACCCTGGACTCGGTCTACTTCCAGGCTGGCTCCAGAGTCCAGTGTGCTGCCAGGGCAGTGAACTCTAACGGGGATGAGGGTCTGGAGCTCAGCAGCCCCATAGTGTCCATCAGTGTGGAGGAGGGTGAGTACTCCCCCTTCTCTAGCTTCAAACATTAAGCTCTCTCCCACTAATGGAAGTGACCCAACATGATAAGCAGTTTTTGGCTGCGCTTTACCCTCCAATTCCAGCACATTCTGTCCTTGCTCTGACGCACAAACAAAAGATAAAATAATTTGCTATGGTATGTTGTAGGAGAACAAAATGTTTGATGTTTGTTTATGGCGTGGTTGCAGGAATGTGCCAGCCTCGCGCCTTAGGCACAGTGGGCGCTGAGCCCTTCTCTGCCAAGCTGCGTTATACTGGAGCAGAAGACCCGGACCACCCCAACCTCATCAAGCTGACTGTCACCATGCCTCACATTGATGGTAACAACAGCAGATTTCTCTGGGAGGAATGTTTCAGCTGTTTTAGACACATGCCAGTCATCAATAACGATAAAGTCATATCAGTAGGCAGGTTTTTTGGTTTGACTCCCTTGACCAGCTGGGAAAATCATGGCAGTGGAAGTGAATGAGTGGGATGGTTTCATGTGTCACTCATCAACCAAATTCTTTTAACATGAAGCTACTTTGGTCAACTTTCTCTTAATGGCTAATCTGACATTCTGAGCCACTCGCTGTTCAAATTCCCCTTGCTGAAATGCTGTGTTTTTATCCTGCCTAAGGAATGTTGCCTGTGGTGTCCACCCGACCCCTGTCTAACTTTGAGCTCACCCTGAGCCCTGATGGCACCCGTGTCGGCAACCATCGCTGCTCCAACTTATTGGACTACACCGAGGTTAAGACCCGCCATGGCTTCCTCACTGAAGCCACCAAAAATCCAGAGGTGATTGGAGAGACTTCACCTTACCAGTACAGCACCGCCCTCAGAGGATCCAGCACGCTGCGATTCTACAGAAACCTCAACTTGGAGGCATGCCTGTGGGAGTTCACCAACTACTATGACATGTCTGAGCTGCTCAGCGACTGTGGCGGCACCATCGGGACTGATGGACAGGTAAGTCGCCCCACCTCTGCGCTTCAGCTCACCTCTGACCCCTTTTGTCATCTCTGGCATTGAGCTGCCAGGAGTGACTTCGCTCAAGTCGTAGAATTTGACCCCCCTGCTGACAGGAATGTCGAAGTGGCATTTACTGGTCAGTCATCTCCTGCGCTAATTCTTGCCCCTTTTCATCCCAAAATCCTCCAGGATTCTGAATCATAATGACTCATTTACCGGCGTTTTAAACCCATGCTTGCCTAGCAGGTTTTCCTATAAAGACCACAAAGTAAATACGAGGCTGTAGAGAAGTAATCCATTCTTGTCTGGAGACCCATGTTAACCCTCACGGTAATGACTAACTTAGCACCTGGCTTCCCTTCAACTCCTGGTCGGACCAGTTATTTATCTTGTGAAAATGGCGAGTCAATAACCAGAGGACTCATAAAAAAAAAGCCCATTCCTTCATTGGTTCCACCGTGTGTTTTTTTTTTTAACAACAGCTGTTGTATGTAATGCTGGTAGGCGGAGGTCTTAAAGCACTCTCTGTCCTCTGTCCTCTCTGTCCAGCACACATGCCTCACAGACTCAAACATTTGCATTCACCTTGGAAACCTACTGTTAGTTGACTTGCAGTTAATTAAGCCACAGTGTTGATTTAAAAAAGGGCCTGAAGAGTGCAGGAGGCACATTATGGAGAAAGCCTCCACCCTGCTCCGCACTGAAGACTATTAATTAAACAGTCCTACAGCATTCACGAATGGTTTGTGTTAAGGTTTTAGCACTCAAGGTATATGTGGGTGTTTGTCGGTTTGCTAATTGAATTATTTTGTGCATGGCTTCAGGTTCATTAGCACAAAGGCATCACCTTGGTGATGACAACCCTCTTTCAACAACTTTGTCACTTTTAGTTAATTTATGTAAATGTGAATATGGAGGTGAAAAACATGCCTTGACAAGATGGCAGGTTGCTAGTAAAATTAAATTTAATTTACCCTAGCCATTAGTACCAAGAGGTCAGAGATTTGCATATATTTTTCACAAAATAGTGAGCAAGACAGACTGCGTTTCTTTCACACCCAGCGCGCTAGTAGCTGCATTGATTAGTCAAAATCCAATGGTGGAAAACGGAAATTGAGATGAATGGTGCTGACCCTCTGTCTGCTTAGGCACCTTTTTCCTGAAGCATAGACAACAGAAAATAAATACGCTCTGATCTTACTTTTTTCTTTTCATCAAGGGAGAGAGTAGTATTCATTCAGCTCTTGTTCGGCTCTGTATGTAGATTTTGTTGCTATGGTTACTGTTGAACAGTGCAAAGAGGGTATGCAGATGCATAGACTATGGCATCATGGATTTAGTTTCAGTATCGTTAAGGCAGGATGAAGGGAAAAAAAGGAAAACAGCCTGTGTCCGAGGGCACCCTGTGACCCGGGTGCTCTCCTAAGTGGGCAAACAGGCTGGTGTGAGACAGCTAGATGCAGGCCCGGGGCCAGTGTCATGTCACAGTGTAGAGCTTAGTGCCCAGCTTAGCAGGACCACAGGAATCCATTAAGGCCCAGCAGGCAGTGTCAGAAGGCCACTCCGCAAATCGTTTGCCTGTGCTCTCAGCGCCCAAGGCGGAGGCACGTCTCCACACGAACACGGAGCCAGTGCAGGCAGGTACCTCTCACAGGTCAGAGGAAAGTGCAGATACCTGCAGAAGGTGCAGAGGCGCGGAAGGTCTTTGTCTCAGGACAACTGTTTTGGGAAGGTGACTGGGACTTCCAGTAATTCCAGTAGCCTCAGTGAAACTAAATTATGCTTGTGTTTTGTGGTTGAATAGAAGATTGCTTTGCCTCTGAGGTACTGTATCATAACTGGGATATCAAGCGTTTGTAATTGCAACATTTAAAATTGATTTTGTCAAAAAGATAAAGCACTGCTGGAATTTAAGCAAGTCAGTGCTGGTACTTAGTAGTGTGGTTAGTAGTAGCTGTAGGCGTGGTTAGAGCTCATTAACAGTGTAGAGAATGCAGTAATCTTTTCAGCTGTGCAGCATCAGGTAGCCTACTTTAAGCTACACTTACGCCCAACAGTTCCCAGAAAAGTTCATTTTCCCCGCTGTTTATGTGGCCTAATAAATCAAATAAATCTGTGGACTTAATCAAGCACTATTCAGCCCTGAAACCAGGTCATATCAGCTGTAAGCAGTGAGTCATTATGCTTTTGTTCATTTTCCACAGGTGGTGTATGTGTGCACTTTAATCAGGGGTTCAGAATATTTACACAACACTGTCTGTGCCAAGACAAAGGCTAGTTAATCTGACACACAAATTTACTTTGTACTCTGGTAAACAAGATTGTTGATGTCTGTGTTTTTTCACCACAGGTATTGAATCTGGTCCAGTCCTATGTGACCCTGCGCGTCCCGCTGCACGTGTCCTATGTTTTCCACTCCCCTGTGGGAGCAGGGGGATGGCAGCACTTTGACCTGCAGTCAGAGCTGAGGCTCACATTCGTGTACGACACTGCCATCTTGTGGAGGGATGGTATCGGTAGCCCACCAGAGGCAGAATTACAAGGTAAGAATTTGAAGTTGTTTTATCACATCTCTAAGTGATCTCAGAATAAATGTGTCATGTTTATTAAATTCTGCATTGTAAATTTATGAAGAAATCATTCAATGTTTGAGTTTTCTTGAATGTGAAAAGAATAAGGCACATTTAGTCTACTATGGCTGTTGTTGCAGGTGCCCTGTACCCCACCAGCATGCGTATTAACGGCCATGGACGACTGGTGGTCAACTTCCGCACCGAGGCTCGATTCAGAGGCCTGTTTGTCTTTTCACACCCAGGTAGTTTGATTTGATTTAATGTATAATTGGATTTGAAATTTCACAGTATCTTGAAAACAGGTGGTCCGCTCACCGTTTAGTATGTTAATTATTTCTGTAGATTGTAGGAGAGAAGGCAGAAAAGGTGAGGCTGAAAACGTAAAGCATTTGATCCAGTGCAGGTGGAGTTACTGTCACTTCCATCTTACGAGTACAGCTGCTTCTTCTTAAATATAAGACAGGAAAATCTCATCAAAGTCTGGTTGCTTTGGTAATTGATTCTGGTATTGATTTGTGGATATTGTTGCACATTTATAGGTGCATCAGTCTGTGGCTTAAATTGCTATCACAAGAAAATTCAGCTTGACAGCGTGTGAATAAGAATGAGGCTGGAAGCTTAAACTGCGATTCCTTGTATCTTGTATTAGTCATTTTTTAAGGACTTTGAAGGTACAATGAAGGAAATACAAATACATCAGGCTTATAGACTCACTGTCATCTTTTTCTCATTTACTATCACTTGTCAAGCGGGAAGTAAACATCATTTACTTTGCAAACATGATCCATCTGTACTGGATTCAGTTTTAAGATTATTAAACCACCATCAATTTTTCAATGCTTTACGCCATCATGCTGTCAGTGGATGAACTCCGTTTAGTCGATATATACTTTGATGCACATATATCAGCCTCATATGACCCTCATTAGATGTTGAAGAATGGAAAATCTATAGGTGCACAGAGAGCTGGGCTCCCTCACAAAGAAATCTTTTAATCTCAACGGGAATCGCCTGGTTAGATAAAGGTCTAATTAAAAATAATAATAATATTATTAATAATCTGTCTGGTAATGAAACTAGAAATGATCATTGTCCAAGGTTTTTGATGTTGCACATTGTGGGTTTTTTTTTTCTAATTCAATATGTCGTAACGTTATTTCCTCTGTAGTTTTCACCTGATGCACAAATTCATCAGGACTTTGTAATCAATTTTTCAGGAACATTTATTATTGAATAAGCTTATCAGTAATGTGTCAGTGGTGGTTTTTTTTTGACTAAATGTACTGATTTTATTGGTCCGAATGACTCAATTCATGCATGTTCCCCCCAGCCTCGCCCCTCTCCTCCATGGTCATGTGTCCGGACCACCCTGGTTTGACCTTTAACGTCAGTCTCGTGAGGAGCGAGCCCACCTACAACCAGCCCATCCAGCAGTGGACCTTCGTCTCTGACTTTGCTGTGAGGAAACCACACGATCTCTTCTTTTGAGTTTACGTCTCCTCCACTTTGTACGCCTAATCCTCACTGGACGATATTTTATTCCTTCCTTTCCCAGGTTCGTGACTACTCCGGGACTTACACGGTGAAGCTGCTCCCCTGCACGTCCCCTCCTAACCTGGAGTACACCATCCCTCCTGTCTGCAATCCCCGGGAGCCTGTCACCTTCGACCTAGACATCCGCTTCCAGCAGGTGACATTATCTTTTCGAAAATGAGACAAGATGAAAGTTTATTGATTGCTGAGGGAGTTGAGGGAATTTGAAGCAGCAAAGGTAATTGGATTCAGTGAGGGAAGAAAAGACAAAGTGTAAACATTCAAGTAGAAGACACAACATGCAATAAAATCCAGTAAAAGCGGGAAAATAGAATATAAACAGTTATACGGTTCTGTAAAGACACACTGATATCAATTAAAATACACTGTGTAGGTGGTGCAGCCTTGAATTCTGGCAGAGTAGTATGGAATAAATTATGGAGAGTGACTGCATTTACTGTTGCTCGCAAACAACCTGACAAAGACGTTGTGTGATCGAAATATTGGTCCATGAGTCAGAATAAGCAACAGTTTTGTTGACGGTCTTTTCACTTTCAGTCGATGGATTTTTGACATTCTGCACCTGAAGACTGGATGTGCACATTTCAACCTTTTTTTGAGGATATTTGTGGATATTTGTTTCAGTTTTTATGTTAAGTGTAATTTTTACATACAAAATACCTTTGATTTTATAGCTTTTCTCAGAGACATTTTTTACATTGCTTTGAAATACATTGTTTGCTACATTTATGTTGTTTTCTTGCTGTTTTTTCCCTTTCTGCTTGAGAAGCGTGCTATATAACGTGCTATATAATATTGCATAAACATGTATGTAAACTGTTGTGGCATGTAGGCAAGCATCATAAATGACTATACACTTATATAACTTTATGATTAACCTTGCTTGGTTTTGATGGTTTTATCCTTGCTATGTATGTTTGTATGTGTGTATTTTCTTGTGTGTGTGTGTGTGTGTGTGCTTCTAGGTGAGCGACCCAGTGGCTGCTGAGTTCAGTCTGAACACACAGATGATCCTCCTGTCCAAGCGGACGCTGTGGCTGTCAGACGGCTCCATGGGCTTCGGGCAGGAGAGCGACACCGCCTTCTCACAGGGTAAAACACACAAAACAAGGCTTTCGCTGGCCTTGAAAGACATGAAACACACTTGTAACACATTTTAACAAATTTTATCGATTTAAGAAAATAAACGTAGGCCTCAAAATGCTTTGATAATAAGTTTATGGCCATGAAAGTACTTGATTTAAAAAAAAAAATTATAATAAAATACAGCGCCGAAAATCATTACACATCAACACTGAAAGTTTGTTGATTTAAGAAAATGAAATATAGGCCTTGAAAGTATTTGGAAATCAGAAGTTGGCCTTGTTTTTTTTCTTTTTTTGTTTTATTAAAGATTGACTCCCAGATTCATCAGTGAGCATCAGCCATGTGGGCTTCTCTCCAATTCTCAACAGTTCACACTCTGAGAAAAAGCCTTTTATGGCTATTCGCACTGATACAATAACACATCAAAAATAAATGATTGCACCATCATTTCTTAACTTGGTCATGGGTAAAAAATGGGGCTGCTATGAGGTATAATTTCGGGCCAACACAGTGTTTACCCCAACACACGCCAATTCTAAGTACTTGATTACACCAAACACGACCTTGAAAATCAAAATAGATTTATTTTTCGGGGGATTACACCAGTGCTTATCATGGAGACTTCTTCAAAGCTCTTTGAGCTGGACCATCAGGTTCATTCATGTGTGGTGTGTTTAGGCTGATCCTGAGCTGAGCGTCTGCACAGCTGTGAACGTGCACAGGCCTCAGTGCGTGAACGTGTGTGTATCTGCCAGCATGCTGACAATGAGGGGCAAATATTATAATTATATTTTACCATGGTCTGGGTGAATACTCTTTGCTGATAGGCCGGCAGCCGTGCAGTAAAAGTGTGTGTTGCCCGCGCAGTTCGGTTCAACTTTAATTACCATTCTAAATTCATCCGCTGCCCAACCTGTAACCATAGCAACACTCAAAAGCACAGCTGTCAAAGCTTCCTCGACATCAACTGTGGCAGCACAGCTGAGTTATTAACTTGATAAACTAACAGCCGGGAAGGAAGAAAATACACCACAGGAAATTTTTTGTATTGTTTCCTCCTTTTCCCTTTTTATTGTTGGCAAATGACCTGTGTGTAAACGCGCTAATTAACCAGTAGGAGTGCGTTAAACAGTTTTAAGGCCCTTTGCCCAGGTTCTGTGCCTCCACATCGTGTCTTCAAATCGTTTAATGCACACCTACTCATTGATTATCCCTGACTCGATGAGCCTCCTCATCAAGTTGCTCTTCAGACGGCTCCATCTGTGCTCTTACCTCCGTTTCTCCGCGGATCGCTTCTTAGCTGTTTTGGTGGCGTGTTGCAGCTGGTGCCATGCTGCGTGCGAACAGAAATCCTTCCCAGCTCAATCAATCAGCGTTTGTTTGATGCGTGCACGGGACTGTGCTGGGGAGATTTCGGGGGCTTGCACATTAGTTCCTCTGCAAGCCTCTGCCAGCTACAGTTAACCCGCTGACATTCACTTGAATCTTTGCAGAGGAATGTTGGAGGAATGTTTTTTGTGCGCACTGCGTTGACTAAAACACACTTTTTTTCTCCATTCAGGGGATATAATCTACGGGCGAGTGATGGTTGATCCAGTGCAGAACTTGGGCGACTCCTTTATTTGTAATATTGAGAAAGTATTTCTGTGTACCGGAGCTGACGGCTATGTCCCGAAATACAACCCCAACAGCTTTGAGTTTGGCTGTCTGGCTGATGCGCCGTCCCTTCTCTATAGATTCAAGATTATTGTAAGTATACATTTTCCACAGATAATGTCATGTTTACTTGGTATTGCAGTCATCCAAACCTCAATATCCCTCCACACTTCCACCTCCAGGATAAGGCCCAGCCGGAGACCCAGGCCAGGTCGTTCGGAAATGTTGCTTTCAACGCTGTCCTGGCAGTGGACGATCCCAGGGCTCTGGCTTTAGTGAGACAGCCGGGGTCAGACGGTTTCAGCATGGACTCTTCAGCCCTCTTCCAGGTCAGTAAGCACAGGACAGTGCAGGACACACACACACACACACACACACACACACACACACACACATACACACACTCCTCTTCTTGCTCTTGGATACACTCAGACTGTTGAGTAGCCTCAGTCTGTGATGTTCGTTGTATACTGAAAGTTGGTTTGTGATCAAGTGTTGTCATGTACCCGCTGCCCTTCAGTCTGGCCTGTCTGCTCCCTCCTCAGTCGCTGATTTCCAAAATATACCCAGAAAATGTGTCCACAGCCCACAGAGAATGTGCATGAAATTGTTGCATTCAGCTGTGGGTTATACATGTGGGTGGACGAAAGAATTACTGATAGCAGAGCAAGAGTTTTTACACTCAAGAAAAATCAAGAGCTTTATGCCTTACGCATAAAAAAAAAAATTGGCATTTTTTTCTTTTCCACAATGGACTTCTCCTGGATGATTTGTTGAACATCAGTTCAAAACAGTGAATCTAAAAACATGTCCTTGCTCTTTGCCTTTGAGAAACTGACTCCAAAACATGTATTTTCAATATTTCTGATGTAGCGAGAAAACAAATCTCAAACACTTGGGGCTCTAGTTTCGCAGACCTGGGTGTGGCCAGGTGGATTTGCGAGGCCGTGCGCGGTGGCGTACTCCGCCGTCCCTCCTACCGGCGCATGGGAGGAGAGACGGCGTAGAGTGGGTTTGACACAGCCGATTCACTTTAAACCAATCAAATGAGCCCCTGTCCTCGCCTTTAAAATGCGCTGTGCGAAAGCGCAGTGCATTTGCTGCCGCAGGCGGTTTGCTGCCGCAGGCGGAGCGGAGCCCAGGAGACCGGTGCGCAGTGCGGTCACCAAAACCTCACAGGCAGGCTTCCGGAATGTCAGGCACATGAACAAAGCAATAAATACCGACAAAAACACTATTCAATGCTATTATCTCAATCAGCACATACATATCTCTCCATATCAACTGTCTCGTCACATCTGATGTCAGC
>OMLB01056303.1:0-10960 GCA_900302555.1 Myripristis jacobus
GGGGTATATATACACACACACACACACACACACACACATATATATATATATATACACACACACACACACACACACACACACACACACACACACACACACACACACACATATATATATATACACACATATATATACATATATAGGAATACATCATTTTCAATGCTGATGTTTCTTTAGCTATTTAATATTCTTTGATAAAATTAGCTCCAAAATTCACTGCATTGACTGCCATATCGGTGATCTGTGAATTTTTACACTTTAAATCAGTATCAGTCTCGGCCTCGGTCTCAAAAATCCCATACCAGTCGGGCACTAGAGTGGTTTATTGCTATGAAGTGGCAGCAGCAACATGTGAAGTGAGATGACTGGTTGGAAACTGAGACTGATCTGTAGTGGTCAGTATACATGTGTTTCCCCTCAGAGCTCCATCAGAGGAGATGAAATGAGCTCGGTCCTTAACAGCCACCTTACACTCCTCTGTGTGTTCTCCACCGGCGTTGAGGAAGATGCTCATGATGATGATGATGATGATGGCAGTGGTGTGGCCTTTCGTTGTTACTATATAGATCTTAAGCATGGGCTTAAAAGATGCAGAGTCATTTTGTCCATCAGCATCCACCCACTTCACCTTTCTGAAATAATAAGCTATATCCCACCCATGTTTCATAAATGACGAGTCATTCAAAAAGTAAAGAAAGACAGATCCACATAGTGTACCTCAGTAAGATATGTGGTCTGCAGCTAGCATTGAGTAATTTATAGGCTTGATTGTGCCAGAATACAATATCTTAAAAATGCATGCAATATCTCTAAATATTTCTCTTTATAAGATTGGCTAAATGATCAAAAGAGATGTTTTGGACTCTCTTCATTCATTGACTATTATACAAAGTCCGGGAGATCTTGTGACTGAGTATTAGTCTGTGAGACAGTCCATAATCCTAATTATGAAATGCAATGCATACTTGCCCTATTTAGTCACACATAACTTCCCAAATCAATTTTATCCCCAATTTATTGTGTAATAAAATGCTTCATTATGTGGTGATGTGGCTTATTGCAAGCAGCTGTGATAAGCTTGAAGGTTGTGAAAAAATACAAGTATGTGAACGATGTCCCTCTGCTTACGATTACTTAAGGATTCATTGACTGCTTTATGCATTGGTAATGTGGCGTTTACAGTTGGTGAATGTGGAAACATCATGTGTTTTTCCCTTCCAGAAGAGCTGTCCATCAGCATATCTGTGTCCAACTGCCAGATCCAGGAGAATGTGGTGAGCAGGGCTTCTTTTTTCTTTTTCTTTTTCTTTTTTTTTTTCTTAAAGATACTGTTGCACAACTTCCCAGCATGGCCTGTGCATGCATGCATTCATTTGTCCTTACAATAGCTGTTGTGGTAGAAGGCGAAACTCTATCCCACTGCTTCTTTACTAAAATCTCCAGTGCATGTTTTTCTACAGCACAATTAGGGAAGTTGCAGACACATTTTTTTGCCAAAGGAATTTTCAACTGGGTTCCACTTCTGCATTGAGTGAAAGTAAACTATTTGGTAATACCAGAAAACATTTTGAATAAGGGCAACATTCACCCTGGGCTGTTGATGATGTAACTGTAACCCATGGCCAATGTCAACATGGAAGAGTAACAGAATATTACCAGCAGTAATTTCAAGAATAAAGTACAGCAATCAAATAATTGGTGCAAACTGTGTCTTTACAGGATATCGCCTCGGTGTACCAAATCTTCTCTGATGAGGTGCTGGGATCAGGCCAGTTTGGCATTGTTTACGGAGGTATGCTCAATGTTTTGTTTAATATGGTTGTGCATACTCTAAGTTTGATTAAAATGTTGTGTCACAACTTATTTTCTTTTGACTTTAGGCAAACACAGAAAAAGTGGCAGAGATGTGGCTATTAAGGTTATTGACAAGATGAGATTTCCTACGAAACAGGAGAGCCAGCTAAGGAATGAGGTTGCCATTTTACAGGTAAAAAACACACTCCATCCAATGACGTATCCAATGACGCTATTTAAAGGATAGCGTGTAAGCTGAGTTTGTGCTTGACTGAAACTGAACGTATTGACTTGGAAATCAATTCTGTCAAATCTTTTTCTCGCTGCTTCTGAGTTGGTTGAGACTTGAGAAGATGTCTTTATCTGCTTTTGTACAGAACCTCCATCATCCAGGTATCGTCAACTTGGAGTGCATGTTTGAAACACCAGAACGAGTGTTTGTTGTCATGGAGAAGCTCCATGGTGACATGCTGGAGATGATACTGTCCAGCGAGAAGAGCAAATTGCCTGAACGCATCACCAAGTTCTTAGTCACACAGGTCAGTACTGCTGAAGCTCTCTTCTCTTCTCTTCTCTTCTCTTCTCTTCTCTTCTCTTCTCTTCTCTTTGAACACATCAGCTCTGTTTTTACTGAGTGGTATATGATTAACTAAACAAAGTAAAAGCCCATTTACTGAAAATTAGTATGAACTCAGTAGAGTGCAGATCTAAGGCAGGTGTATCTCCCCTTTTGTGGTCTACAGGCTGCCCTGCTGCTGAGCAAAACTTGGGAGAGATTCAGCGAGCAACTGTATTGTCAAACGCCTTTCAAATTACTTATTAAATTACTGTCTGATTCAAATGTAATATAGTGCAGTACTGAAAATATATGTCATTTTTACAGTCATGAAACATAAGGCTATTTAAACTATTTTAGCTTGTGCTTTATGACAGATTACATCAGCCTCTGATACTTTTTATATTGTTTTTCCATGTGTCTGCTCTATGTTCTGTCGATTCTCTTAGTCAGCAGTGTGTATTATAAACTTGCCCAAAAGACGAAACACACAGGATTTTTTCACCTGCATTCGGAGCAAACACAGTCACAATAAGATAAAAAAAATATTTGGCTTACAATATGCAAAGAGAGCTAGAGAGAGACAATGCAGCAGTGGTCAAGTGAGCTAGACAGTGAATGAAGAGAGGGAGCGGAAGAAGCGAGAACAAATGTTTTTCAATGGTTTTGAATCATTGCAACCATGAAAGGTTCTTCATCATACAGTTACAAAAAATTTAGGATGATAGACCCAGTAGTTTGCAAGATTAGTTGCAGAAAAACACAAGAAACACAGACACACACACCAGACCAAATGCATGATAGCAAAAAGTATATGTTATAGATTCTAAGTCATCTGACAATACTTTATTCTCTACAGAAAAGAAATTAAAACAGCTGAGATAATGTTAAAAAAAATAACTGATAATAAATTAGAAATACACATCATCATCATAAATGGGTCATGGGAATGTGCAGAATCTGTACTTGTTCATTTACATTACTGCTGCCAGCTTTTTGTTCTGTTTGCATTTTGTCCCTTTGTTTCTTAAGCTGTCCATCCTTCCTTTTCTCTCTCCCTGCCTCCTTCCCTCTGCTTTTGCGTTGTGTTAGCCTACTGTGCGTAAGCCTCTGTCTCTGCCCCGGGGCCTGTTTATTCTTGTGGTGAACTGATTGGGGGGGGTTGTTTACGGGATCGGTCTTCATGGCATCACGGCCTCCTCCCTGCCCATGGATTACAGCCTGTAGTGTGCTGGTGGCTTTGTGGCCTGATTAGAGGAACAGCAGGCCCCTGGGTCTTGGTGGATCCTGGGTCCCAAACAGGAGCAGGGCCATTAACAACGGCCCCATTAGCTGCGGCAGGCCCAGCTCTGATGTGGCGGGGAAGACTTCTGTCAAAGCCAGGGTCAGGATAAAGAGCCAGGCGCACTGTGGTTTTGGTAGAGGGCCATAGCCAGACATGCGTGCAGCGCAAGCTTATGCCAGGCCTAGTGAATATAGATGGGATGATGAGATGAGATCATATGTCCTTATGGGAAGGTACTGGTCAAGATGGAAGTATTTAGGGGCATTAGTGTGCTTATACTACTGTTATTTTCCATATGGCTGCACCGTAGATTATATCGCATATATTAAACAAACATTACACTGTTTATACTGTACGTTATATACATTATGACATTTAGATGATGGAGTTTAGAAGACTGTTAGTGGGTTTTTGAGCTAAATCTGGGCTTTTTGGACTTTGGTTTGTAACAGATCCTGGTGGCCCTGAGACATCTGCACTTCAAAAACATTGTTCACTGTGACTTGAAGCCGGAAAATGTACTACTGGCCTCTGCAGAGCCCTTTCCTCAGGTAAAAAAAAGTTTTGTGCATGTGTGATGTGTGTGTATGTGTCTGTTCTTGCATGTGTGCATGCATGCATGTATGTGTTGTGTCTGTATGTGTGTGGATTTGGGCTGGGTATTGGCACTGACCTCCTGATTGGCTATGATCGCGAGTCCTGATTCGGTTCAATACCAATTTCAATTCCATTCCATTGTTGGTTCATTCGTTCAAAAGATGTCATTTGGTCAGCAGAGTTTCCACTGTTTAGCAGAAACTCGATGCAAGATGATATCTGCAGGATGAGGGGTGTGCTACAAATACTGAAAATCTAAAAAAAAAAAAAAAAGATTGATCTCAGGATTTTAAGATTCAGTATTGGGCTGTTCAAATGTGGACACAGCTGTAATTTGCATTGTGGTTCAGCAAATTGTCCAGATTCCTGAGTGTATATGTTCATTTTCGTCTTCCTTCAAACAGGTAAAGCTGTGTGACTTTGGCTTTGCCCGCATCATTGGTGAGAAGTCATTCAGGCGGTCGGTGGTGGGCACGCCAGCCTACCTGGCCCCAGAGGTCTTGCGCAGTAAAGGCTACAACCGCTCCTTGGACATGTGGTCAGTAGGGGTGATCGTGTACGTCAGCTTGAGTGGAACCTTCCCTTTTAATGAAGACGAGGATATTAATGACCAGATCCAGAATGCTGCCTTCATGTACCCCCCTACGCCCTGGAAGGACATCTCTGCAGAAGGTAAGAAGATGCTGAGAGGAATACTCTCTTTCTTTGTTCCTTTTTTTTAAGGTAAAGGGCAGAACTTTGCTAGTGCCTGATCTATTCCTTTGGTTAGATGTATCTTTCACCTTTGTAAATGCTCGGCTTTTAGGCTGCACCTGTATTTTAGTGTTAAACCAATAGCCAAATATGCAGACTCAGATCCGTCCTCCCCACCTACGTGTCTGGCCCGCATCTGACCTTTATTCTGACTGTTCTTTCATCTGTGGTTCAGATGAATCACTGGCAAATCTCCCTGACTGCCAAGGCTGCAGCTCCCCCTACATAGAGTGTGAATGTTTTGAACAGACGATGGAGGCGTTGATGTTAATTTTTTTCATCTTCTGCTTTGTGTGTCAGCTGTTGACATGATAACATGCATCATTTAGAAGGCTGTGGCTTTATGAACTCCCTGCTGCTGATATAAGATGAATCACTCTTAGATGTTTATTCATCTGCATTTTATTGATTTCCACCACAGCCACAGACCTGATCAACAATCTTCTCCAAGTAAAGATGCGGAAGAGGTACAGCGTGGACAAGTCTCTCAGCCATCCATGGTTACAGGTGAAATATGTACATGTACTATGAATATTTTAACACTTTAATCTTTTAACCAAGTCCTTCTCAGTCATTTTATTTCAGGAATCACTCCTAGCCCTGATTTTTTGCAACGCTACACAGAATTCATGCTGTTGTCCATTCCTCTTTTCCTTAGGATTACCAGACGTGGTTGGACCTCAGGGAGTTCGAGACACGGCGGGGCGAGCGCTACATCACCCACGAAAGTGACGATGCTCGCTGGGAGGAGTATGCCGATGAGCACAGCCTGGTCTACCCCAAACATTTCATCATGGCTCCCAACCTGGATGACATGGAAGAGGACCCCTAGTGGCCCCCGGGACATTCTGCACCACGTGAATTTAGGACTCAGAATGTAGCAGGGACTTCACGTGCGGACCTTTGGGAGCGATGCGTTTTCCCTCCAAAACTGTTGGTAGTGGAAACAGAGAGGAGCCGGCCCAGGTTGAGCGTCACTCTGCCGTGGCATCGAAAGCGGGGAGAATCAGATGGACTTGATAGCTCGATGCACTGCCGCAAGGAGTGGGCAGGTGGAAATGCTCCACAGAAACGCATCCAAGAACTGTTGGGAGAGAAGAATGTTCTTTCCCTCTTTTTACACCATATCAAAACATTCCAAGGATTTGTTCGAGTTTGGTTGGTTTCCAAGAACAATCACACAAGCCACAATACATTAGCTGAACTTAATAGGTTAGTTATTGTAGACACAATTTTGGATAATTATGAGTAATAATATGCCTCTGCAGAGGAGCAGAAAGAGTGAGCTTACCCCAGGAGTAAAGGGCACTTTTCACAAGGGATCTACAGTATGTCCATGGAGAGAAAAATGCAAGGGTTTTGGACAAAACTAATAGAATTGTTGTTGTTCTCATTTCAAGACTGTATGTGAGACTGTCCTTTGGCATGAAACTGGAACTATCATGTGTATGTCTATGTTTTTAATGTATTTAGTAATTGTGGTAGATTTTTGCACTATATTACCGTTGATAATAGCAGTTTGATAACAGGATGAATAGAAACACTATTCGCTGCTGCTATGTATCACATAGGCCCATTGAGAAGACGCATAAACAGCTTTGTGTGTGTCCAGTCTAGGTGCAGACAGAGCTCATCAAACTCACATGCTATTAGCTGCATTGTCACCATTTATTTGGAAAAAAAAAAAAAAAAGTCAGCAGGAATTTACATTCAGTGCAGAACCTCATTGGTCAGAATATTGCCAAATTTTGATGAAAAGGCAGCCAATAGTATGTAAGATTTTCCTTGAGAAAATGACCAGCAGATATTACCAAATATATTGGCAAAAGCAAAAAAACAAACAAACAAACAAACAAAAAACATCACCCAGTTCATTCTGTTTTTTCCAAACTGGGATTCTTTCACTGATATTGTGAATTCCTAAACAATTTAAGAGAGAAACCCTGAACTATTTGTAACACCAGTCATGGAGCCAATGGTAATGTTCAGCAAATGGCTAAAAACCGAGACTTGCATAGGCTTTAACATGGACTCTTTGCTAGTATACTGAGCGTCATGTTTCTGTTTACCCCTTTATGTAATACTTTCACAGTATTTTTGAATGTGACTTTTCAAGCACTCCAATTCTGGAATAATGTGTTATGGTGCTCGTTAGTTGTCTTAAGTATCTATGTTGCATCTCCTAAGGCAGCCAAAGTCGGTTTTTCACAGAACAAAAACATCGGTGTCTATTACCTTTGGAAGCCATCAGCTGCAGTGCATTACACTGCCTGGTCTATTTCAGCAGCCCTTTTGGCTAGACATTAGGCACAGTAGGTAGCAGATAATGGTATATAAATATAAAAACAGTTTGGTTCATGTGGGAGTAGTATAGCACTACAATACTGTAGTTCTCTACCTGGCTCTAATGGTGTGTTTTGGGATATATGGTTCTGTTCCCTGTTGTCTTTTTTCCTGTCTATGTTGCCGCTGGATTGGCAGGTGTCAGTGTTTTGTATATTTCAGTACATACCAATGGAATAAAAATCCAACTTCTTAACTGAGAAAGAAAACAGCGTTTCAAAGCTCTGAATGTCTTTGTAGTCATGCCTCTGCCTAATTTGTCTGATCCAGCGATTTTTGATGTGTGTGCCCAAGCATACATGCATGAATGTAGAGTATGCGTGTGTGAGCGTCTGTGTGTGTACACCTACTCGTAGATTTGTGTATATTGCATCATGCGTGTGAGTGAATGAGTGTGTAGTGGTTACACATGTCAAATCCCATTCTCAGCAGCTGGATGTGATTGCTGCACCACACTGAACAGTTTGCCGAGCCGCTTGTTCACCACAAGGAAGTAATGACATAGTTAAAGAGGGTGGTGGTGATGTGAGGGTTGGAGGAAGACTTTGAAATGAATCATGATAAAATGCTATCACAGAATCCCTTCAAGTATCAAACGTTAGTTCAACTCAGCCTCACCACTAAAATGTCTTCATGCAGAAGTGTAGTTTTCAATAGGCCTATTGTGTAATGGCACAGTTTATCATAATCCATAGAGAATAGACAGCTGTCATTAATTTGCCAAAATCTTTGAAGTGTCTTTTGCTTGATGCCTTTGCCAGTGTTCATACCACTGATGTACTGTACAGGCTGACCACTGTTAGCAATCATGGGCAGCCTTACTGCAATGCTATCTTCTAATAGCCACTGATTATGAGAAGTCTGCCCCGTTTTCTCTTATGAAGTTGAGAGGGATATTCAAGGCTGCTGTCCTGTATCTGCTAGTCAGAATGATTTCAAGATGTTGACTTCCTATGCCGGGCAAATGACCCCATTAACCCTTGTGGGGGAGAGAGAGCCTTTCAACATTCATAGCCTGAGAAGGTCTGCAACAACACCATCAATTCATTTTCGCAGCCCCCACACACTGAGCTGTAGGAGTGAACAAGGTGAACCCAAATCAGTCTCCATAATATGTCACCTTATTTAAGTTGATTTGTATCAGTGAAGCTCTGAAAGACACATTTGTGGACAGAGGTAAATCTGCAGTTGCTCAGATGAAAAGACGCCAGGCCACAAAGTGTCCCGTGGAGTTGTGTAAAGTGCAATGTCTCCCTCTGGCTGAAGAGAGGGTGTTGTACCAGGTCTGGCAGTACACACTCAAATTTTAGGTGACTTTTTGAGTGAAATGGCTTCTTGCCATACAGACAGATATTATTCCATTTGCTTCCATTCAGCAGAATATGCAATTTTGCACTGTATTAATTTTTTACTTTAAAATACTCACCTCAATATGAGTTAAAAAGGAGACTCACTAATGGTAAGCTTTTGGCAAAATTACTTAGATTACACTGAAAGAGAAAATATATACAGTAGACTGAAAAATATATTAAAAATATATATATTTCATGTACAGTTTATGACACTGGTAGAAATGTCACTCTGTGGGGTAGCCTGCAGTCTCAAAATGGGAGCAAAAGAGTGATAATACGAATTCCTTTTTTTTTTATCATAAAGTGAACTATTCCTTTAATGTATTCTTGCCAACATGACACGAGCTACACATGTGTACCACATCATGCCTAAATAAGGATTCAAATAAGGGATGTTACATATGTGGCATTGGGATTGCATGCAAATTCTTTACTATTTTGCAACAACAAACCGATTCTGCAAGGATTTGTCCCATCGTGAGCCTGTAATACCATACATGATCCATATGATGCATTACATTTACAATACAGCACATTGTAAACCGCATTCAAGGACTTTAACCTCTTGTATCTCAAATGCATGCATCCTCACCCAGTGTCAGTGCAGTTGTTATGATTTGAATTCTGCATCCTCTGTCTTGCAGTTGTTGCCGCTTATGGTGTCATAGAAGGATTCTAGAGCACTGAGGATGGAGCTGTGCAGGTTGTCCACAAACCGACCTCACTTTGCCTTTTGGTACACGACACATGCACAGCCATGGGAAAAGATCAGAGAAGTAATACTCCTCATTTTTCACAAACAGCTAATGAAATGTTTTCTGAAATCTTGTAGTGGTTGTGTAAACATCTTAATGTAACATTTTAGTTGTTATTTCCGGGAGAATTTCTGTCTGGTGTGTAGATTAGACTGAAAACAGTGCTGCATGTCTGACAATTCACTTTCTTTTCAATCAGACTGTAATTACAGTACAAGGCCTCGGTCTGGCCAACAGTCCACTAAAGTTCCTCATGAAAAGGTAGGCTACTGAAGAATGTTTCATACTCTGTTAGTGTTGTTGGAAAGGAAAGGTGCAATTCTTAAGTGCAGCATGAAACAAAAATTCACATTGGATTTCTGTTAACTGTGTGCTCTCCACAAATAGTAAACAATCAATGAAAATCTATGTCATAATTTAATGTATAAACTAACACTGAAAAATGCATCTTTCCCAAGATAAGAGAGAATGGATCAAAGCTGTTGAGGGAGCTGCTCCGCCTTCAAACAGCATGTGTGAAAAATGTCAGCATACACAGTAGTGGTGAAGCTCTCCCAGGAAAAAATAACAGGTATGGTTTTTTATTTGACTCAACCAAATCATATTAAATTTACTGAAGCAGTGCTTCCCAGAGGCTGGCACTACATTGTATTTCTGTGTACATGTTTAAACAATTCAGCCCAATTGGCAGCAGTAGTGGCTAAAGTATAGGATGTTACTATGCATAATCTTGTCTTAGATCTCACCTGTTTGCATGGCATGCTAATTTTTTGTTTGTTGGTTTTTTTTAACTTGCCAATCTTCAAAAGAGTCTTCCAGCATGTGTTTTTCTGTGCTGAGGATGTTCCTCTTTCCAAAAGTCCCGGCCCAATGGACCACAGTGAGCTTCCTGTGCCTCCGAGCCCTCCACCTCCTGAGGCTCCACTGGACTTGGGACAGACCTGCAACAAGAAATACCCGGATTTGAGCAAGATACGTTTTCCTTCTATGGAGGATGACATTCCTGATGAACCTCTGAGCCTGCTGGCTCCTCAGACTCCTCTGCCTCCAAGTGCAGCAGCAACTGAGGTCCCACAGTCTTCAGAAAAAACTGACAAGTATGTTTTATTTTTGACTCAACCAAATCATCTTAAATTTACTGAAGCAGTGTTTCCCAGATGCTGGCACTCAGGCTGCATTTCGATTATTACTTGTCCATCCAGTCAATAATAGAGACTGACCAACAAAAAATCCTATACTGTATGGTAGTTTGAGCTCAGCAGCACATTTTCTGTGCTCCATAGTATTACTTTTTTTTTGCAAATTACATGAAACATTGGACACTATGGAGTATGGGCACTGGCGAGAAAGTAAATGCAGTGTTGTACAAGGTTTTGATAAAGACTGAATGATGTATTTCTGTGTACATGTCTAAACAGTTCAGCCCAATTGGCAGCAGTAGTGGCTAAAGTATAGGATGTTACTATGCATAGTCTTGTCTTAGATCTCACCTGTTTGTATGGCATGCTAATTTTCTGTTTGTTTG